>VMBQ01000396.1:256964-309162 GCA_007657795.1 Dreissena rostriformis | reverse complement strand
GTCGCAGTATAACATGCATTGTAAAAAGTCACGGAAGATCACGAGTCACACGCACAAACGCTGCTAGCGTATTTTTTTTTACTTAATACTATTAATAAATGCGGTAATATGATTTTTGTCACGTTCGTATGTTTATTTTCTGATTTTAAAACACACAGTGAAATTATCCGCATCTGTGGTTGCATTTAAATATAGTCATTGTATTAGTTAATCTTTACCAAAACAAAACACACATGCTTTCTTAACAGTAAAGATAAATAAAGCGTTGTATTTGGACGGCAAACGCAACTAGGGGCGCGCCGGGGGATAATCGTCAATTGTATCATGGAATTTAAACGAACTTTCTTACAATGAAATATACACAAAGTGGACCTTAAGCTGCACCATCAGGACAGAAACCTTATTATGCAATGTGATCGTTTATGTATGGCAAGCAACCAATGTCGAACAACGAGGCACAACACAATAGTAGTAGACAAGACACCGGCGTATACAATAAACACAACTAAAACAAACACAACTGGAGTCACCGCCTTGAAATAGTCTATTTCAAAGCATTGTAGGTTTAAACCGAATTTAAAAAGCTCCAACCCCACACTTTGCCCAGAGATGTTCCCTAAACATTTAAATGTAAATTATAATTAACCTCATAGCATCAGAGTGCAAATTTAATCTCAATAATAGAGAATACATTTCGAATAGATGGCAAAAACTAATTATGTAATTAATTTAGAGACTGCTTGTCACAATGCAATCAATGTCATTTAATAGTATAGATATTGCATACTTGGAGAGCAATCGGGCATTTTGTCAAACCGAGGAAAGATTGTTGAGCAAGGCGAACTCGCGAGTAACGTTTAAGACTTAGCGGGAGCACTATCATCAGTTACCATTTAAATGTACTTTATGGGAAATTGTTAGAAAATGTATTTATATGGCACAGGATGCTCTTTCTTATGCATGAACGTGTAAATGTTGCCATTTGATTGCAACTGTTTTTAAAATGTCTAACTTTCTTGTTATTTTGCTTGAAATACCATTTCATTGGTTAAAATGTTAAGACTACCACGTTGCAATACGTACACAGACATACATTGTATGAATTCGTAGAAGAGCTGGGATATTTTGTACATCTTTGTGTACATATATTTGACGAGTTAATACTATTTTGCTCATGGTTTATCTTTTAATGAAATGATGAATCAGTTTTAATATGTATTTTATATATTTAATAAACTCGGCAACCCGGGTGAGGGTTGTTTCGAAAACCACATACCGTAAAGCATGAACAAACTTAAGCTACACAATAGGTGCCTCAAGGAAACGAATCCACCAATAGTTAACAAAACATACATAAAATACATTATTTTATTTTAACTATATTTTTTTTTATATAAAATGAATAAAATTGGATAACTTGTATGTTCATGTCACTGTTTTCATATTGTGTTATTGGTTACCGTGAAAGAAAATGCAAATCACAATATAGGTGTAATCATTGATCATTCCCTTTATCTTAGAGAATACTATCTTTTGTTTTGTCGTCAAATTAAACTTAATTAATATTAAGATAAAAGCATCGATATAACACTTATATAAAGATAAATATAAACGAAACTGAACAATCGTCTTGTCCAAACTGACAAATGGTCAGAAAAATCCCACCTAAACTACGTGTGTACATCGTTAATAAAATGGCATATTTAAAAATGTAAATGCTGTACAAATGTATTCATAGACGCCCATCAGAATGACTGTTCAGCTTTTGTAACTTGAAATTCACAATAAAAATCATTAAACTTTTGCAAATTGTGAAACTGGGAAATAAACAAAGCCACCGTTTATTATTAAGTGTTATTATTCTAACGGGATTTTACACAATCACATAATTTCTATCAATTGAATCAACACAAACAAATTCTTCCTGCAGGAAAAATGATCATTAGACTTCAATAATACAATTACACAATACATGTTTGAGTCTGTTCTGATTGATTTTTTTTCCCAAATTTGAACATGTTCACCTTTCCTTTGGCTTTAATTTATATAAGACATACACACTATTATATACGCTACTAGTATACATTCTATCTGAAAGCTTAACTTCAAAAATGTACTCGCTGTCACTCTTTTTTTATATATTTTGACAAAAAATAAACGCTTCTAAATTATAGATAAAATTAGGTTAATAAAGTGTATAAAGATCACATCTAAAGTGTATCATTCATTTTATTTGAAATGCAACAAGAGCCATGCGTGCACTGTAAATGAAACAAGAGGGAGCTGCCCGTTTGCGTTGGTTCTTTTCTTGTGTATTAAATTATAAATTAATAAAGATATTGACAATTTTAACTTTAATTCAAACACAAGTAACGGCCTTACATTTACTTGAAGACGACATTTGACAATTCGGTGTAGAAAGAATACACAGATGAGGCAGTTATGATTCAACATCAACATGAGGCCATATGTATAAAATATTGATAACAATTATATTAAATCTTTACAATATATTTTGCAAACATTTCATAGTGAAATTAAATAGTCAAATGGCCAAATGAGTTATTGTTTGCATGATATTACTCAACAAGATATAATACAATACAGTAAAAACGATGGTTCATGGTCTAATCCGGCAATCGCTATCGTGGTTCAATTCCTAAGCATAATAACTGTAAATCGTTTGTTATTATATTATTATCATATTATTCTTGGTTTTTATTTCTAAGATGAACCGAACTGATAAATTTAACCAAGCGAAAAATTAAAACAATGCAACAAAGATGTTCGTTGTATTTTAGTAATTCTTGGTATTGTAAACTGTTCTACGATATCGAACACATTTCTATTGCACCAGTGCTGATACATAAACTTTCGTGCTTTTCTGCTCTTCTGTTATTCAGCCAAGCAGAACATTTGTATTGTGGTTTACAATTTCTAAACATTTAACTAAAAATGAGGATTTACTGTGCGGTGTTGTATATGTACCACCTGAAAACTCTGTGTATGTAAACGATGATCCGTTTTCCGATATTAAGATAGAAATTGATAATTTAAGAGATAAATACAGTAATAATTATATGCATGTTTGGTGATTGGAATAGTCGTACAAAACATCTAGCAGATTATATTAAACCTGATCATGATTGTTGTTTTTTTTTGGCGAATTACCCTTAGATGACATGTAGAACGATTTAATATGCGATGAGAAACTATTTTTAGAATCAAGTATGACTATTACTCGAAATAACCAAGACACAACGGCAAATTGTGTTTGCTACAAGTTAACACATTTGTTACAAAGAAACCTTCTGTTCATATTAAATGGCAGAACAAAAGGTGACCTTATGGGTAAATTCACTTGTTAAAATTCAAGCAGCATAAACTATTTTGTCAGTTCTCCTACGTTATTTAAGCATATAATCAATACAGGAATTTTACATTTGTGTCCATTACTTTCAGATGTGCACAACCCCCTTACTTTGGTGTTCGAATTTCCAAATTATTATAACAGGGATGTTAACAATACATGTATATGTTTAAATGTCTGTGAAAATGTTAATGTTTTGTGAGAATTGTATTATTTCTGATGCAAATGTCGATGATGTTAATTTTCCTTTCCTGATTTCAATTAATGTAAACATTTTTTAATTTCAACTATAGTACTTTCGGTATTATGGCTATGATTGACAAGTACAATTTGAAAATCGGCATCAACATGTTCGTTAGGATTTTCGTTACTAGTATTCAGATTTTTTGTTAAATCAAAAAAGGTATCAGTGTTCACATCCGTTTGAGCACTTTTGTTATTAAAACTTTTAATATAGTTTCAATAATCTGTCGGGGATTTACTCCGCATGTTTGTAATGTTATTTTTAATATGTCTTTTATGTGTTAAAACAGATTTTCTTATAATATATTTATATTTTTTCGATGCCTGAAGTAACTCAGTTTAAGCCTCAGTGTTTTTACATAACTGTATTTACGTTTTATGATGTTTGTTATTTGCTTGGGTAATTTTAGATGCCCCAAGACTCATGCGAGCAGAGTTAACTAGTGCATTTTCAATCGAGCTAACGATTACATTTATAAACACCTGACTGATTTCTGAATCATCAACATTAAGTCGCTGTAATGCCTCTTAAATAAGAAACAAATCGATGTTACGTATAAAAAAAAATTCTCCTTACTAGTGTCCCATTTTCTTATTATCTCTTTCATGTCAAGATTTTGGTCAGTGTTACAAAAGTCTACATGCAATTGAAAGTTGAAACAACAAAAGAAATATGATATTAAAGAGCAATAATCGCTTACACTAAAATCTTTAAATAAAGAAATAGACTCGTATGATGATAGAATATAGTCAATTAAAAGACTAATATGTCAAATTACCCATTTTATCCAAGAATTATCTACCATTCAGAATAACAAAATCGTTAGCACGACACAGTTCAGTTAACAGTCTACCAAATCGGTTTATATGAATGTCTTTCGAACAACGCTAATAATACATATCATTGTTTGTTAATGCATCGTGCACGTTAGTATCAACAGTAGCAAAAGTGTTTACATTTGTAAACAAACTTTGGCCTACATCCACAATCTCTTAGATATTAGACGTTCTGGCATTAAAATCTCCAAGCAAAATAACATACTTATTGTTTGAGTAAAACTCTTTTATCTCGGCATACAACAGATCGACAATAATTTGGTTAAAGTATTTTGAGCTTTCGGGTTGTATATAAACAGCACCGAATATAATATCTTCATCGCTGTTAAAAATGGGCGGTCATTAAAACGCTTACGGATTATGCATACAATATAGATAACGTTGAAAACTGCATACAATATAGACAACGTTGAAAACTGCATACGATATGAACAAAGAAGGAAAATGGTCTTATATATTTTAACCACTGTACATATTCACACTCGTTCGTAATTATAGAGACACAACTAAAAATATATTTATGTATACAAGTTGGAATGCCACCATATTGTTTGTAATACTTTATAGACTATTTTTAAGAAGACACATATAATTGTCAATATAAACAATATCTAAGTCATCGCAATTGGTTTCAAAGCATGAACAAATATCAACAGAAGTAAATAAATTTACAAACTCCGGAATATTAAGTTTTTACTTCAAACCACAAACGTTAAGGCCTTCGCGGCACCTATAGAGGTAATTGGATTCAGGCACATTTCCGGCGCGTGGTGACCGCTGCTCTCGAGACACATCGATCTCCCCGGCTCTTAGGACGGTCCGCTTATTCTTCGCTCGGTAATGCCGCATAAGCGGATATAGTTCACGGCGCTTCTTTTCAATTCAATTTCCTCAGGGAATTGTTCATTTATCCCATACTGTGTTTCTTTAAGAAGGTATCCGGCCCGACGAACGTCTTATCTATCCTTAAAAAAAGGAACATTTTTCCACTATAGGTCTCGGGGAAGATCTTTTTGTGTCCCGGCGAGTGTATATTCTATGCACCCGTTGAAATTTAATGTTTTGTTAATTAAGTTTTGCTAAGAGAAAATTTGATAGCACTTGTTCTGTCTCCTCCCCCTGTCTTTTTGAACGATCTGCGAAATAAGCGTATTATTCACATAACGTTTAAAATACGTTGACAATTTCACAGAGAGTAATAACGCAGACAAACTGATCGTGGGGGAAGTCTGAATGGCGAAATAAGTCTTTCAGATTTAACACGCCTCATTCTTTCAATTTGACTAGAATGATGTGTAAATCAGATAAACATTTGATGAAAACAAACCCAGAATAAACGTTCAGAAGCAACAGTACAAGAGCACGAACACAACATTTGTTTATAGTAAATGAAAAACTGAAGAGTTTTTTGTTAAGTGAATGAAAAGATGAATGTATACATATTTTCCTCATTGCAAGAGTATTTAATGAATCACTGTATTAAAGGTTATAGTTATTTAATTCCGGATTCAGTTTGCACTTACGGAAATCACGTTTCTGTTGCGGTTACCAAATGACAATGCTGATGGCGATGTTTTTTGTATCTACTATGAAAAAAATGATACTTATGACTATGATTGTGATGATGATGATGATGATGGCGATCATGAGGGTATTGATGATGATTATGTTGATGGTTGTTTTGCTGTAATGGCGATGGTTATTATGATGAAAAGCTGCTGCTGCTGATGATTAAGCTGTTTATAATGATGGGGACGATGACGACGACTTCGAGGGTGATATAATGGCGGTGGTCATGTCGATGATGAATATGCCCAATGTGATGACGGAGATGATATCAGCAACTTATATTGTGCAGTAAAAAGAGAATTCGTCTATTTTCTCGTAATCAGCTTTTCATACAGAAATGAGAAAGTATTATCCGCATTCGCGATTATTTGTGAACAAAAGTATCCAACAACGACATAGACGGCTTTTGCGTTATAAATTGTTGTTCGTGTCCAACGACCCAAGGTTTTTTAGCCGACTTTCAATGTTGACTCGGTATTCTAGGTTTTAATTTTGGATCATTTGTGCTAAATCACTAAAATTTAATATCACGTTTGCAATCTTTTTTGTTGCATTCGATCATAGGCGCATTATAAACTTCAAATTTAATTATTATAACGTAAACATATATATATTTGAAAAAAGTCTGCATAATTCTTATTGAATTAAATGATTAAATTATTGAAGGTTATTTCATATTCTTAATAATTTGGGATTCGTAAAAAAGTTTACGACGCAAAATGCTTTGACGCCCAACCTACCATACTTGTGGCGATATAGTGGAAACAAATGACTTAGTTTGCTTAAGAGAAACACAACATACCTTGCCACAAATGAGTCCGAATATTACGCAATTACAGACGATGCGTCAGTTTAACAGAGTTGAAAACAGCCGCATTTTATTTAGACTCTATAAATATATAGTAACCTTAGGAAGTATACATATATACATAACGGTTTTTTTTTAATAGCTTCATCATTAGAGCTCATTAAGGTATAAACATCTAGCGGTTAATCACCTCTAGCTGAGTACCCGCTTATCACGTATTATACTTTTTAACTTTCCATTTTTCTCAGTCTGTTTACGTTTTTTTCAACATTCGCGATACGTAGCATAACCAACTTTTTATGGTATTTCCGGAAATAATGCAAAAAAAAAATAATTAATATTATGGTAAATGCATTTCGTAGAACAGTTGTCATGCCATATATGCTTTTCTACAGCGTCATTAAATACATATGAACCTCGCTCTGTGAAAAGGGGGTTTTGTGCATGTGCGTGAAGTGTAGTCCCAAATTAACCTGTGCAATCCGCACAAGCTAATCAGTGACGACACTTTCCGCCTAAACTTGATTTTGCTAAGAAGACTTTCTTTAAACGAAATATATCATAATAGCGGACTGCACAGGCTAATCGTGGAAAAACTTTACGCATATGCATTTAACCCCCTTTTCACAGAGCGAGGCTCATATATAATATGTTATGTTTATATTTCTCTGCGAACTCACGGTGCTTTGACGGGTTTTTAAGAACGCCGTGCTAGCGTGGTACCGTCCGATGTGACGGGCCCTCAAAAAGTCATGTGTGTACTTCATTCGGTCTGATAAACAAATAGAAGCGCAATTTATGAATTCAAGTCTTCAATGTTACACCTCAAGTTGAAAATTATATTGTTCTGTGTGAAAATACGTGAGGAAAAACGTTGAGTATTATTGACCAAATTGAAAGTCACAATTGTACAGAAACATTGTCCACAATCAATGACTGTGTTCTAACGCATGTAACTGATAAGCTCCGGTCAGGCGATACGATGTATCATAAAATATTCAAGGAAAATAACCGATTAAATTAAATCTACGTGTACAGTAAAAATGTAGAATTGTAAAAAGACTAAACAAGAATAGGCGAACATCAATAAATATTCAACTACAACTGTTCGGGTATTTTATTAACCAAATTCGATTGCATTTCCGTCTGTCTGTCTGTCCGTCTGTCCGTCACATATTGCGTTAATTTTCGAAAAATGCCCATAACTTCTATGTTGCTTCATATTTAACCTTCATATTTGGTACGCATGTGTATATGGACAAGGCCTTTCAATACGCACACACATTTTTACCCCTTTGACCTTGACCTTGAACAAAGGGTCCGCGTTTAGGTTTCGAAATCTGCGTTTAGGTTTCGAAAAAGCGTTTTTCTGGGGCATATGTCTTCCTATGGAGACAACTCTTGTTACTTCTGAGATCGTTTTAGAATTGAAATAGTATATTTCCTCTCATAGTTTCATGTCGAATAACACAAGGTCAGGATGTAAGGTGTGTGATATCAACTTGCTCATGCTTTGCAATTCATAGGCATCTTTACTCCAGACCTTGGATTATTCAATAACAAATTATGATATAAAAACTATGTATTGTTCTGTATTGGTTGACACAGGCGCAAGCGNATGTATGCATGTATGTATGTATGTATGTATTTATTTTGACCTTGCAGTCAAGGATAACCAATGAAAGTGCAAGCACTTATTTCCAATGGGGTCCTTTGGTTTTGCTGAAGAGACAGCAAGTAGAAGAAGCAGTATTCAGATACAAGGAATCCGGGTGCGATACCCTAGCTCTTTGCGAATAGATCCCTTGGTTCTTTTACGTGCTCCGTGTAAAGCACCGATACACGCGAGAATTACCTGGGTTTCATACCAATACATCTCTAGTTGGATGGGAAACGCTTTAAGCATTTCTGAAATTTCCAGTGCCCCGGTTAGGTATTGAACCCACGACCTCTGGAATGGTAGACCAGAGTGTTACCACTCGACTACCGCACCACCCATGCTGATTTACTGTTACGGTACGTCGATGTTATTAATGTCTACAATTGGTTTAATAAATCACATGGGAATGTTTAGACAGATTAGACCATTGCTGAAGTTTCAGTGACATAAAACTACCATAGAATGCATGTGTCCCGCACAGAGTCTAACATGTACTACTTTATAAACTACAGTCGTTTATAATTCATATCCCTAAGTTATGCATTGAATCATTTATCCGTATTGATTATGTTACAGCTTGATACGTTTCAAAGTAGTACAATAACAATAACGCAATACTGGCAGGTGTTATTTGATTCATTATGAACTAAATACATGCATTGTGTTCGTGTCATTCATTGTATAAAAAAATGTTTGTTTCAAAGATTACTCGAGTAAACACGAATTGTCAGCATTGTTCAGGAACTTTTGCATGACAAAAACAAAACAAGAAACTGTGCAGCATAAAATACCAGCAGAATCTCGATTCATTAGGTTTTCGCATTTTCTGAAGAAGTTTAATATTTCAAAAAGTTTCTAACNTTCCTATGTTTATTCGTATGACCTAGTAATCTATTTCAACGGGGAAAATAAGTCAATTGAAATAAATTGATTCTACGGGTTATCCACGAAAACAATCCTGCAACGGTGATTCATCTATTGCAATGACGTCTTAGATGCCCCTGTTTGGTCATGAAACAGACTTACTTGGCATAAATCGTTTCTCTTCTTTGTCTAGTCATATCGTTTAATGAGTAGCTGTCAAATAGCTGGTAATAATTGCAAATTATTTGACGCCATTTCGAAGATTTGTTTAAAGAAAGAAAAACAAAGTACTGCTAAGCTTATGTCGAATCATCCACCAACCAAAAAACAATGTTTGATATGTGCAGTGGTGTCATAAATTATGCATATGTATAGACATTTACCAATATAACCTAAATGTCTTTTTACAGTTGTTGATAGTCAGAGAATACGCCACATCCTCCCCCACCCCACCTATAAAAAGGACTACGATAATTTACTACAACTTTCATAGTGTTCTCATATAACAATCCAGTAAGCCCGACATGACTAGTATGTTTGTTCCTAAAATGACCTATTCACCTAGCCCTTTGACCGTTTTCTATATGTTATATTATTGTCGAAATTGTACAACACTCTTCATAATACAAATCGTATTAATTCACTGTGTGTGTTACTTATTAATGTGTTTATTATGCACATACCATGGTTGATTCTTGTTCCCGTTGCCCATTCACGAACCGAGCGTGTCACGTTGAATATGACCCAGCCACGCGCATGCGTACTGACACGTTTGTGATCAACCAATATGCGACCGTTATCGGAAAACATGTTGTCTGGGTCTAAAACTTGAAAAACTTTGATCTGAAATGGATATAAACATGCATTTTAAACGATGTCATATACAGTGATTAATCAATCCTTGTTAAAAATAATAATCCATACATCGTATACTTGCATAATTCTATAAAACGGAAACCACTTTTGATAACCAATATTTGCTGTTGCAGTTATTTTATCATTAACAAATTCATAATGACGTCTTCATTGGCAAACATAATTTAACCTTTGAATGCACTTTTAGAATATTTCAAATCATTTACATATTCATTTGCATTTGCATATGTACTTTATTGAAACGAACTTTGCTGGAGTTATCCTTTTAACGTTTACGGGTTGAAGATATGAGTACTTATTTTGACGATTGGATGGTTAAGCAAAAGAGTGCACACAGAAAGTGTCTGGTATTTAAATATATTATATCTTAAAAGCATTGAGTACATTTATAAGAATTTGATTTTAGACAGTTTTGTTGTAGAAATGTTTCCAAACTCGATAAAAGTTGGTGTAAACGTGCGGCACATCTAAAAGTATGATGGTTAATTTACGAGTCACTGACTTAATCCAAGAATTGTCAAATCACCCCTCGAAGTAATAAATGGGAAAAAAATAACCTCAATTAAATGCGACAGCCGGCCGTGCGGTGCTGTATGGCGCGAATGGTTTGACTTCGGTGACATCCGGAACACGTGGAATTCCGATTCTAGAAGGTTCTCGCTCTCGTGCATTGACACGTTGTAAAAGAATTGCTGTGCGTTCTTGTAAGCTGAAATGAGAAGCAATAATGAAGTTTAGTCTAGACGTTAATCAATCGATAACCTAACAGATACAAATGAATTTCGTGTGCGAACATCGGCGCCCTTTGGAGTTGATGGCTCAAACCCGATTTATAACTAGAAATTAATGTCTACGATATGATAGATTACTTATGTTGAAAACACTGAGTCATTTATTTGATACCGAATGTTTTATTCTTGTTTTGTTTCTGCATTATTGTTGCAAAATAACGGAATTCATATTACCGGGAGTTTTATTTGAAAGAATTGTTGGGACAGGCATTGTAAGAATCGTGTCACAATAATTACACGCTGAGAGGTCAACCAATGTTCAAATCAAGTCTATTTGAATGAAAACACCATACAGCAAGAACATTTTTTATTTAAAAAAAATAATATTGGCAATAGAAAGGAATGGAAAGGACTATATTGTCTCAGCGAATATTATTGGAAGAAACCAATGATAGTGTAACAATACTTATGATTAATTTAAATAAAAATCTCAATTATGATTTCGCAATCATAATTAAGTGATTAATCATTCAAAATGCAACAAGTTTAATCTTTCAAATAGAATTCAGCGTACTGATACTCGAATTTAATCTTTTTAACAACTCATCTCTTAAACAAAAATCATATTCGATCTTGACATTGGCATTGTTGTATTGACACTTATATCAACACTTAAATCGTTAATTTCATCTCCAGTAGCGCATCTACAACAATATCATCTAAGCCTATACACCCCGAACACATGCTTCATAGGAATATTATAAAGTCGGATTTCAGACGCGAAATCTTTTAATCCTATTTTGCCAGCGGAGTGAGAAGCCTTCTACAAATCTCAAGGGCTCTCCAAAAAAGTATTTAATGGGACGGCGTTATGTAAATTGGCAAATAAATTTTATTATTACCCCCATGTGCGCCTATTGTCATTGGTGTATATTAACACCTGTGATACATTCTCGTTGCTTAATACCCGATACTGAAAGCTTAGGCCTTTCTTCTTGATAGCAATAAAACAGATGCATGCTACTTGACGTCTCAAGCCGTTTGCTTTAGACTTACGCTGACTTAATTATCGACTTCTTTTTGTTTCGTTTCATTGCCTATAAACGCGTCTTCGCTATCAACGCCAAATTAAAGTCTTTGCTAACGACGGAGCTTAGGCAATTGTTTGAAGTTACGATAAACGGTGCCGATACTTTTTCACTTCGTAATCGGCGAAAATCTTTTGATGAGATAGCATGGCTTTCCGTTCGCTAATTTTTTAGACAATCCTGAAAGTTTATCACCATCGATTGAAATAGTACTTCGCGTGTTTGACATTTTTACATGTCGGGATAATCTGCAAGGATCTGATGAATGTTTGTTTATCGATCTGATCTCCCCTCATCTTCGCTTTGGTAGAATTTCTTAATACTTTAAAGTAAGAACATCAATTCAATCTCTTACAAGCTATTCTAAAAATTGCAACGTTGTCATTAAGTGGCATCCTTTGTATGCAGATGTGTCACATTTCAGCTGCGTATGTCTAGTAACCACACGGATGCAAACGAATATAATAATGTACTCATTGCACTTAAAAATAAATTGGCCCGCGATAATTGATTTCCATGCAAACCGTGTAAACCGCATGCGCAGAAAAACGGATACTCGCGTTTTAAGCCCCATTTACACTCAAAATAAACGAATATTTCGTAAATTATTTCATAAAATAAAGTTTACCCAATAAATATCAGTTCCATATAGCAATAGCCAAAATTACATTGCTAGATGTGGTCTGGTAACAATAATCCAACACATGTTAATGTACCAATTTAGCACTCGTGTGTCGTATGCATAGATATAGTTGCGGGAAGTTAAAATGGAATATAGTGTATGACAAAAAAGAGCATTTTGTATCTTGTTAAATCTATGTTACCAGACCACATCTATCGTTAAAATTTGGGCGTTTGCTATAATAGTATAGTTTGGTTACTGATATTCCAACTTTTAAAAAGCTAAAGTACTTTCTATTGAACTTTGCTTCGATGAAAGCTTTTTGTTAATCGTTTAAAAGAACTTGGTTAAATATAAAAACATGTCATGAAATATTAGGAGTTTTAGCGTAAGTACTCGACGACAGGAGAATGTAACTAAACATTGTTCAATTTAAAAAAGAGATTAGTGACATACACCATCTCGCATGTATAAGCATACAAATAAAATAGACACAACTGATTTGTTTTTGCAAATGTTGCTGTCTTTCTACAAAGTTTTTACACGTTTAAATCTTTTACATTGATCGGGTTCCACTTTTAATACAGATGAAAACGCTGCAATAAATATTGAACTTCTAAGGGAGTTTATAAAGGACACCGGCTCAGATGAGTCAGTCAGTAAAAGTGGAAATGAACACGCAAACAAACTATTTAGTAAAGTACGGATACCTCTGTTAAAGGTTACAAACAATTGTTATACGTGTTTGAGGACTTGATTAACCCAAGGACAAACGTATGACAAGTTTACTTTTATGATTAATGTAATAAAGACAAATGAATATCTATAGCACGTTTACTACAAATGACAGAATAAATCGCACACCATTGTAAGCACACAAGGGTGGGGTGGGACATTTGCGTAGAGACTTTGACATGCATTGTCCGTCGCAAGACTGACAGACTAGCTGAAAACAAAAGTACCGATAACCATCTGGCTACACTACACTTCTTTTGCATTCAAGTTTTCAATTTCCCGTCTCATGGTGACAAACAAGACGCCTTCTATTTCGATCGAGATTAAAGTATTGCATTTAACTCACTGTGTTTTGAGCATATTGTTTTGAGGCGTTTTGGGGTTCAGTCTGGTGTTACTATTAATTCTGCTATGATAAATCGGTCGTTTAAAATATTGGAAAAGTGACTTAACTGGTTTGTTTATAGTCAGTGACTCTTTATTAGCTAAATTTGGCTAATAATGTGACAGCACTGACGGGTTGGGTATACATGATTTATTGATTATCATGAGAAATAGTTTAACCCTTGTGGCGATCGGTATTAGGTTAAACGTCATAGTCCTACTTATATTCAAACTATGCACTGTAGCGCAATATTCATTTCATACATGAATATTGATGTGGGTTTTTCTTTGCGGAAGGTTGAAAGTTTTGTTTGCAATGCTAATTTTCTTTTTTGAATAATCAAAAATGTGCAATGATCAACAATAGATAGTTGACAGTTCGATCACAGTTCTGTGCACTTAACTTTTTTTCTTTGTCGTATTAAACAACAACTATTGCTTTAAGAAATGTGTTGTAGGTTGAAATCATCCATTCCGCCTTTGTATAGGTTCAACCACCTTTAAGTTATGTAAGAAAGACTATTTGGGTGGAAACCTCGATACACCATTTTTGTGCAATTAAATACTATTTAACATCCGCCCTTAACGTAAATAAACATCCCGATATTGCTCTCCAAATGCACTCTAATTGTTCATTACATGAAACACGAGCGCCAATACAACACTGAACATTTGTCATTTTAATCGTTTAAATACTATATTATACTTCGAATTCTTCATTATGTATTCATGCATGCCACGGGATAGTATTACTGGTGTACAATGTCCATTTTTGCAAATGCTTTTCACGAAATCTGTCACATTACCCAGGTTTTGTTACCTGTAAAACAAAAAAGGGAAAACAGTAAGCAGATACTGGGTGGCCGTTAATGCTAAAAGATGCCAATCAGGGCCAAATTCACTGACAAATTCTTACAAATATGTTAAAGAAATCATAGTAATGAAAGGAAAACCGTTGTTCTATAATCAACTCATTTTATTTGTTTACATTTCCTCAGCAAACAAACACGGTTTTTAAATTAATAGCTGTTTGAAAAATGCATTAAAGCATTTTTTTTAATTCTATGCAAACCGAGTCAAAAAGTTAAAACAGGTGCTTTGAAGGAAAGGAGTTCTATATACAGATGTTCATCTCCGATTTCGATCCGTGTTTATTATTTCGAGTCACACTTGTACGTCAAATTCGTTTCAATAATTGTTATGATTCGTAATAAAGCACGTAATGGCGGTGTTGATTTGAAATTTCTCGCCGTTTTGTATACAACTAGCAGATGTTAATATGAAGTGACACTTTTGTTTGTATACTTATTAATCTCGCGATTGCATTACGCCACATCTTCCTTACATCGTCGGCAATGTAAAACTCCGTGGGACAGCATATATTGGGGGTATCAACAACGTTTTCCGTTTTCATAATCTTTGAAATAACGACGCTTTATTGCGGACCTATAACACTGGGGCCATTCTTATTCTCACGAAGTTTAGTTTATTTCGATGAAAAGCCGTGAAATTCGTAAAGGCCTTATGTAAATGAAATACATAAATAGTTATTTCTTTCACATGTACTCTGTCAACAAGAAGCTACATCGGGTAAGGTCACACTTGACACATGAAATGTTCAACAGGTGGCATACAAGGCGCGGCTATGTGACCATGTGTGTTTATGGCCCAAACTGGATTACGTCGTAGATTGGTATAATCCCCGTTATTTAGTATTAAACACGCTTTATGTGGCGAAACCTCTGAACGGGTGTTTCGTTTTCATAAGGGAAAATTTATAAAAATAAGTTACAACACTTGTAGTCAAATCCGCTGCTTTGGAAGTATTTTCGTGGATGGCCGAGACAAATTCTTCTGTAAACAAGTGCTTTATTAATTTACTTCAAGAGTCCTGCTTCATGACAACGACTGAGTTTGCCGACGAGTCTTGCGACGTTGTTTGTCATGGATTTATTTTAATTGATTAAAAGAATAATGCTTGAACACAAATCCAACCTCGAGGACTTTCTGTATTATTTATCATACTGGTTTTGCTGTAGTTGAAAATTCGAGTATTCCGCATTGCAAATGCTTTACTTTCTTTAAAAGCATAACCAAAAAAGTAGAAAAAATATAAAAATGTTACTTTACACTAAAGTGAAAACTTCACAAACAAAAGATTATCGTATACTTGATAGTTAGTAATATATCTAAAATAGTTACTGTAATCATCTGTACGTAGTGCATTTGGTCTTCCAGTAGGTTTAATGGTATTGAAGTAAGTATTTATAAGCATAAAAGTTCAAGGAACGGCGCTTCTTTCCCACCACACATTGTCTCTCCTACGATGCTCAACATTCAAAAAGAGATGATCCTGCAGTAGATCAATCATCATTACATGATTTGCTCTCTTAGAATTTCAGTGTGAATTCAAAATGCTAGTAATTTGCAGTTGCGATTTTTCAGAAGTGTTAGATTTTCGAGAGGTTGTTCGATTGGATAAACCACCTGTCCAGACTGCACCCACCATACACAAATGCGTCGCGTTCTGAGAAAACTGGGCAAAATGCATGTGCGTAAATTGTCATCCCAGATTAGCCTGTGAAGTCCGCACAGGCTAATCAGGNTTTTCATAATCTTTGAAATAACGACGCTTTATTGCGGACCTATAACACTGGGGCCATTCTTATTCTCACGAAGTTTAGTTTATTTCGATGAAAAGCCGTGAAATTCGTAAAGGCCTTATGTAAATGAAATACATAAATAGTTATTTCTTTCACATGTACTCTGTCAACAAGAAGCTACATCGGGTAAGGTCACACTTGACACTTGAAATGTTCAACAGGTGGCATACAAGGCGCGGCTATGTGGCCATGTGTGTTTATGGCCCAAACTGGATTACGTCGTAGATTGGTATAATCCCCGTTATTTAGTATTAAACACGCTTTATGTGGCGAAACCTCTGAACGGGGTGTTTCGTTTTCATAAGGGAAAATTTATAAAAATAAGTTACAACACTTGTAGTCAAATCCGCTGCTTTGAAAGTATTTTCGTGGAGGGCCGAGAAAATTCTTCTGTAAACAAGTGCTTTATTAATTTACTTCAAGAGTCCTGCTTCATGACAACGACTGAGTTTGCCGACGAGTCTTGCGACGTTGTTTGCCATGGATTTATTTTAATTGATTAAAAGAATAATGCTTGAACACAAATCCAACCTCGAGGGCTTTCTGTATTATTTATCATACTGGTTTTGCTGTAGTTGAAAATTCAAGTATTCCGCGCTGAAAATGCTTTACTTTCTTTAAACGCATAACCAAAAAAGTAGAAAAAATATAAAAATGTTACTTTACACTAAAGTTAAAACTTCACAAACAAAAGATTATCGTATACTTGATAGTTAGTAATAGATCAAAAATGTATCTAAAATAGTTACTGTAATCATCTGTACGTAGTGCATTTGGTCTTCCAGTAGGTTTAATGGTATTGAAGTATTTATAAGCATAAAAGTTCAAGGAACGGCGCTTCTTTCCTACCACACATTGTCTCTCCTACGATGCGCAACATTCAAAAAGAGATGATCCTGCAGTAGATCAATCATCATAACATGATTTGCTCTCTTAGAATTTTAGTGTGAATTCAAAATGCTAGTAATTTGCAATTGCGATTTTTCAGAATTGTTAGATTTTCGAGAGGTTGTTCGAGTGGATAAACCACCTGTCCAGACTGCACGCACCATACACAAATGCGTCGCGTTCTGAGAAAACTGGGCAAAATGCATGTGCGTAAATTGTCATCCCAGATTAGCCTGTGCAGTCCGCACAGGCTAATCAGGGACGACAATTTCCGCTTTTTTGACATTTTTCGTTTAAATGATGTCTCTTCTTAGCGAAAATCAAGTTTAGGCGGAAAGTGTCGTCCCTGATTAGCCTGTGCGGACTGCGCAGGCTAATCAGCGATGACAATTTACGCACAAGCATTATGCACAGTTTTCTCAGAACACGACACAAATAGTGCGTTCCTTCATGTCCAGTGATTTCGGAACATAAAGAAGCTTTTTATAATCCTGATCTTTAAATGCAATGCCCTGAATCAGTAAGTGCAAAAACCAGGAATGACATAATAAAATTGTTGTTCAAAATAAAGTTTTAACGGACTTCGTGTTTTTCGTAACATTAATTCCCCAAGGACGTTTGCCATGTATCTACGTTTATTTTGCAACATTTTTGTCGCAATGGCAAAGAGTTGTTTAACTCTATACTATATACTTTTTATGAATTTGTATTTGTTTTAACGCAAAATTGACCATTGTTCCTCGATGCGGGTCTTGTAAATTGCTTTTTTGACTAAAATTACAATTCCTTCCAATTCCATAACGTTATGGTGTAAATGTACTAACCAACCCATTCAATACATCATCGATTTCATATAGTGAAACTAGTTATTCTGTAAACTAATAAATCCGTGCCGCCCCCCCCCCCCNCCCTTGTTTTGCAAAGCCAAAATGGATGACAAAGGGATACATTTGTTCCACACCGGTTTCATTTAGGTTTTGTAACTATCAAAAGACTCTGAAACAGCATGACATCAAACTAAATTAATTGTGTCATTTCAGTCACTGTAATTTTCTCCCTGCAAGATCCCTAAAAGGGCAAACGGGGTTTGTAAAAGTAATTGATTCCCTATTGGGGTAATTGCTTTATGCAAAATAAGGCGAGTTCAAATCCCCAGTTGCGGTGGTGTTATATAACCCGCTTTAATGTTGTATTTCTGAAATTGCGTTCGGTTGAAAACGA
Source organism: Dreissena rostriformis (assembly GCA_007657795.1). Taxonomy (NCBI): domain Eukaryota; kingdom Metazoa; phylum Mollusca; class Bivalvia; order Myida; family Dreissenidae; genus Dreissena; species Dreissena rostriformis. Next base: position 290,603 of record VMBQ01000396.1, on the reverse strand, counting down.
TATTTTACGATTATTTTGTAAACCGTTGCATGCGTCCTGTTTCTAATTTACTAGCATTTAGATGAATATTGAATGTTGATAAACAATAACACATTCAGTCACAGTTATAGAAATGTCTTGTTCCAGTGCAAATGCAACTGAATTGCATGACTGTATAATGTGAATGACACGTGCGATTACAAATTGATTCCAAATCTTGTGACTGTGCAGATACAGTTGGGCATGAAATCGCGCCCGCTTTAACACGGGCAGTGCCCCACAGAACTCTCCGAATGCATTTTGGCTTCATAAACCACGGCTTAGCGTGAAACTACTGAATGTTATATAATATTGATGAGGAGATAAAATTCCTTCACACTCAGCCATCGTAATATGTTATTGCCTTTTAAAACAGTATATGAGCCTTGCTCTGTGAAAAGGGGGTTTAATGCATGTGCGTAAAGTTTCATCCCAGATTAGCCTGTGCAGTCCGCACAGGCTAATCAGGGACGAAACTTTCCGCTGTTTTGCATTTTTCGTTTAAAGAAAGACTCTCTTTGACGAAAATACAGTATAGGCACTTTACGCACATGCATTAAACCCCCTTTTCGCAGAGCGAGCCTCATATACATTCTAATGTATTTTAAGGTTTTTAAAAATTCTATCAAGATTAGTTAAAGTCTGGTAAACCGGTCTACTTTGTTACAACCTTTATCGTATGAAATAGCAGTCGAACGCCTTTTTCCGTATAAAGCACTCTTACGCTTACTAACAATTCACTTCAGGTAGGTATGCATGTATTATTTACATCATTTACGCCAATGTTTTGGTGTGCGGTAACTCGTGAATCCCCTGATCTCCTCTCGACCTTTGGACATTTTGCATTCTTTAAAGCCATATCATGCATGCTTGTGCTGATATCTCGCGACAGAAGCCACACGTTTTCCACCGTTACTAATGATATAACGATTACGCTCGACTATGCAGCTTCGTAACGCATACTCGGTGATATTCATCACGAGCTCAAAAAAACACTAGTTGCAACTGAAATTATTTACGGTAGTTTTTTTCCCGTAATTCGCCAATTACCACGCTGTGAAACGTAATACGGTTATTATGAAATAACTTGTGTCACGGTGAGTAAGTGTTTAAAATTTTGGCGAAATAATGTATATAATGTATATATGTAATGAAATACAAAATCAAATAACAGAATGCGATTATGACATTATCGATCATATACATGTACAATGAATACGTTTACAGGTAGGCATAATTAATAAGCCTTCAAACCATCGCGTCGGTAACAAAAAGATAAATGTTGAGCCTCGCTTTGTGAAAAAGGGGTTTAATGCATGTGCGTTCAGTGTCGTCCCATATAAGCTTGTGCAGTCCGCAAAGGCTAATCAGGGACGACACTTTTCGCCTAAACTGTTTTTTGCTAAGAAGATACTTTCTTTAAACGAAAAATATCATAAAAGTGGAAAGTGTCGACTCTGATTAGCCTGTGCACACTGCACAGGCTAATCTGGGACGACACTTTAAGCACATGAATTAAGCCCCCTTTTCACATAGCGCGATTCATTTTAACATGTTTAGGGTACCTTCTTGATTTGAATGCCAACATCAATTATGTCCAGTCGTACTTGAAAACCCGATGAACGAAAAATCTAGTTAACTTTTTAAATAATACGATAATACCGTTATGCCATTGCAATGCTTGAAATGAATTACTGTTCAAAACGGCGCAAAAATCGACCATTAAATTACACTTTATTATAAACGTATAATAAATATTATTTGTCTAAACCTACTGACGTATCGTGTCAATATTTCATCTGCACGCTTATAAGTTAAAATCTTTTTTATTGGGGAATCCATCTCGGAACGTTCGACATTGCGATGCAATGCACTAGGAAGTGAGCGTATAAGTGGAGTCAATTAAAAACGCATTTCAAGTCGAGATTTTCCCAATGAAAAGCGCATATTCATCATACCAACGACACTGTTTCTAATTGAAAAGATCATAAATTAATGCATCTGATTTGAAAACCACTCAGAAATGATGCGAATTGTAACTGCTTGTCTTAGAACTTACCACGTTTATGTGTTATTTTAATCATTCAAGAATAAATCTTTCTGTAGAAATACTGCCAGTTGGTTTTGGTTTATCGTTTCTTTTCTGTACTTAAGTGCTTGCTGTATGTAACAGACTCCTACATATTTTATTAAAGTTGTGTTGTGCTTTGATTGTGTCCGTTGATCAATAGGAAAATATTCGTTGATTTCAATATATACCCTTGTCAACACTTCATTTTGCCTTATTCGCAAACTAGTGACGCCTTTATTTTGCCTTATTTACAAAAAAAGTGACGCCTTAATTTTGCCTTATTCACAAATTAGTAACGCATCACATTTCATTTGTAACATTATATATTATTATATATTTAACACGTAATGTACTTTTAGATAATACTTGGTTTCTGCCTTCCCTGCTTTTAATCCATTTATGCCTAGTTGACTCTCCCATCATTCTAAATTGGATCATTTCATTACCAAAATTAGTGATGTATGGTATATTTATTTCTATTTTTTGAATATTTCTCACAGAAATTCCTTTAAGCAAACAGCGTAGACCCTGATGAGACGCCGCATTATGCGGCGTCTCATCTGGGTCTACGCTGTTTGCCTAGGCCTTTTTTGTAGACGCTAGGCAAAAATAGGTTAAGAATTATCAAATATGGTACATAACCCTATTTTAAACGATCTGTTGTTTGTATAGAAGTACTTATTTTGCGTAACATTGAATGCAAGTGTGTGCAATCTAGACTTGTACTGGCAAAAAAAATCCTTTTACCAACATTGTATGTACATGTAATAGGATGCGTTTTAAATTCAATTCACAAAACTGTTTCATTGTTTTGTTGTACAAACTGCAGATTTTCGCCACAGAAAAACCCCACATCAACAAAACTATAGTACAAAACAATCTATTGAAAGCAATTTTCAATTCATTGAGCGTCTAATTGACATTGAAATATAATAAATAAAGTCTAGATCAATAGACGCTTGAAAAGCGCAGTCAAAATGGGTAAAAGAGATAGTCATCGGGTCCTGACACAAAATACGCCGGTGTTTAAACTTTCGATTACCCGATTATTCGTTTTTTTTTAAAGGGACCTACTCACCGAATTTCCTTATTTTGAAAAGTACCATCAACTTTCCACACAAAAGTAAAGAATTGTGGACTGACCAAAGGTAAATATTTTACAAAACACAGTCTAAATGCATGATAGAGATACCCCCGAATCTTGAAATAAAGCCATCGGACGCAAAAGTTTGCCAGGTGATCCCTCGTTCCGACATTTTTCTTGTCATTCGCTTATATTAACAAATCGGATATAGCATACATGTATTTGCTATTTTCTACCACTACATTTTAATCATATTCCTTTTCATAAAGCGTACTTTCCTTGTTGTTGTTTTTTCTGTGACACAGATTTTGGAAATCTTCGAAAGTTGTGAATACATTAATAGACCCCTTTAAGATCTCAAATTTCTGCACACGGCGACCGAACCGAGACTTGAACTGTCGCAAAGTCATCCTACAATAACCGGTAATTAGAAATGCACAAATTATAGGATCGACCTCCATCAATTTGTCAGGTCGAGATTTGCGGTGGAGATATCTTTTAATGTATCACTTTCATCGACCCTTGCCTTTCAGGGTTCTTGGACGATTGGTAAAGGTAAAATGTGTTAATGGCTGGGGTGCTTTAAACTGACACAGTTATTTCAGCCAAATGTGGAATGTGGAATGTTTCATATCCACATAACGTTGCTCCTTATACAACCTAAGTTCCATTTGGATCATCATCATTAGCAGCAGCAGTAGCAGCAGCAGCAGTATCATCATGTGCAGTGAAACATGGCCCGTAAAAACGTCTGTTAGGATTCATTCATTCTTTGAGGAATGTGAAGCAGTGCCAGAATAACTTTTTGTGTCGAGAGACATATTCAGCATCTTTAACCTTTCATACACAGTTTATGTCGTGCGTTTTCAGGAAATAAATGAACTAGTTTGTATAGCTTATTTACAATGTATAATCATTTAAGTTAATGTTTTAACATCCAAATCAAACGCTGCTTACTTGGACGTTGATTCATATGCTTAATAACGTCCAGGGTTCTTCGAGTGGGGTCGATCCTCAGTAATCAGTTGGCTTATTTCTTAATTCCGCTCATAGAGTCCTTAATATTCGGGCGATCTATTAATCCTTATAAGTTTTCTATATACTTGTGTTTATAAAACGTGTATATATAAGTCTCGCTCGCTCTGGGAAAACGGGGCTTAATGCATGTGCGTAAAGGTGCGCCTCAGACTCGCATGTGCAGTTCGCATAAGCTAATCCGGGACGACCCTCTTCGCTTTTATAGACTTTTTTGCTTAAAAAAGTCTCTACTTAACGAAAATCCAGTTTAGCCGGAAAGTGTCGTCCCTGATAAGCCTGTGCGGACTACACAGGCTAATCTGTGACGTCACTTTACGCACATGCATTAAGCCCCATTTTCATAGAGCGCGGCTCATATCTATTTATACGTGGTTTATAAACATTAACACCCATGAAGTCTTAATATTCCACAAAGAATATTTTTCGATTCGATAGTATTTTATTTGGTATCTGTTAACGAGTTCATTTAAGAGAAGTTAAAAAGCTGTCCAAAATTAACGTTGTTGTGAAATTTTCTCGAACTGCTCTTGAAAGTTCTGTTCTAGAACTATACAAAATGGCATAAAATTAGTAATAGTTTTTCCTAGTATCGTTTACTAAGTTATTTCATTTCTATAATTCCGAGAAGCCCAGTCAACCGTCACGTTCATGCAGATGTTTTAGTAATATTTCGTTATTAAGCCTATTTGGGTAAATAAAGTAAAAGTATATGATCATTTATTACTACAATGTTGACATTAGTTAATGAGTTGAAATATAGTGGTGTTAATTAAAGCAATATCCCCTGTTTTAACTATATTTTTTTCATTTTTATCACGAGAATGGAGATTATGCTACATGTACTTCGTGTTGACGATGATGTTGATTTAGACTCTTGAAATGTGTAATTATAAAATGGTGTTATTATTAATATTTTATATAATGGAAAAACATGGCTCTAACTTTTGTCAAGCGGCACAATGTAGTGGTGACCAAGTGAAACCCCTGCAACATATGTAGTGGTGACCAAGTGAAACCCCTGCAACATATGTATATTTACAAAACTAAATAGTGTCACTCTAAAGATTGTCTGAGTGTTTATTTCAGTGTCCTACATAATCAGAATGCGATTCGGGGCTACTACAAATAACACCCAAAACCACAAATCCCCTAGCGTGAAAACAAACGCTTCCACTTAAAGCGGCAAGCGCGTTAGTGTCTGTGTTTTACATTTCCTTTGACTACATCACAGGATAATGTGGACTTTTGTTTTCAGATCGTGACATATTTAGGTTGAGGCATAGTTGAAACTGTCATCCAGGCATGTAAGTCTTCTTTAAGATAGTTCCAATTCAAATTTAAATGCGGGGAGTAAAATGGGGGTTTAAATGGGAATTAGGATGAACTATATCTGGATAATGGGCAATGTTCATTGTTCGGAAGGTCGCTATCATACGTTTGGCGGGAGCTATAACATGCATCATGTATGTGACGAACACAATTATGCACAATTTTATTCATTTTTATTTGTATGTTTTAGTTTTCGAGGGGTGGGAAGGGAAGTGAAGCTGTTGCTGAAAGGAAATTTCTTGGCAAACAAACTTTTCTACAAATACATAACGATATAGTCGCAAAATGACTACTTGTACTAAATACAGCGAATGAAAGCGTGACCCTGACCATGGTGACACGCATCGTATCTGATTCGTCATTTCATTTGTGATGGGATTCTCATTAATTTACACATACACATAATAGGATCAAGGGGTATACGTTTACAAGGGCGACAGATACATTGAGCCCAAAATCAGACGTTTGAACATTTAAACGGGTTATTCATGCTTACCTCTATCGGGGAAGCTGACCACGGTGGAGGCGTTATATGGGCCGTCCTTTTTAATTAATCCGCCGGCGTCGGTAATATCGTTAAATAATTCCAACATAAACTGGGGAGGCGTGGCGCCCACGTTATTCTGCGGCGCGTGCTCGATCCCAAAAACCTTCGAGAGACGCTCTATAGCCTCCGTTTCTTCCACAGACCCCTTCGGGCCCTTTTTCCGCTTCCCGTCCGCCACCCGAGTAGTTAATAAGATCGCCGTTAATAAATAACACATAGTTAACACTGAAAATCCAGACAGTCCACCACTGGTCCCTAAAATCCGCATGGTTTATTTTTTACGCTAAAACAATCCTCGTTTACTTTGTAGCGTTCTCAATAGAATGGGTAAAACTCCATTCAGTCGGGATTCATTCTTCTAAACAATCCTTTCTCTTTAGCGCTAAATCGATAAATTTTGTAAACGATCTCCTGATATTTGTATTAAGTTTAAGTGATAATTTATTTGAAAAGCTCGAAATTCTCAATTTTGGTTACACACAAGTGGCGTTATTTTTCTTAAATCTTCTTAAATTCCGTATTAAACGAACGTTTCAAAACACTACGCCTGAGTATTAATTACTCAATTAAATAAAACAGTACATGCTCTGTAATGTGCAATGGTTAGTGCATCGTTGCCGAATGACCAAACTTGAAGATTTCATACGAAGCCTATTTTCACATTCTATGCGATTCAAGTGCAAAAAAAGTACTGTCCTCAACTTAAATATGAACCACCTGGTAAATTTATATCAAAGCCTATCATATAAATTATGCGTCACCACGCATCGGCACTATAACATATAACCAGTAATCCGTAAAAATGATAATGAAAAAAGTCCAATAAATTCCATCAAATATTCATTTATTTCCAAACACCACTTGCGTATAGAAAACAGATATAGGCTCCAATCGACTCGAGTGTTCATATAATTTTGCCGTTTTCATTTGCGGCGAGCACATCATTATTTTCTTCGATTTAACTTACGTTATCCCTGCTCTGTGTGTTTTCCTTTGAAATCTTCGCGCACTAAGCATAGCGGTGTTAACGTTTTGATGAAACTATTTGAAATATATCTCGTAATAAATTCACATGTTTATTATCTTAAACGGGAAAAATCTGTCGATCATTCTACCATGATCTCCTGCGAAGAAAGATTGTCCGACTGACACACGAGTTAATACATCCTCCTATCAAGTTAAGCGAGAAAAAAAAACGCACTATTGTTTCTCAAAACCGGTTCATTCATCGTGCGTCTAAATACAAACAAGCATGTCGACTAATCGATTATTGACATTATTTACGAATGATAAGTTTGTCATCATCACATAGCGATATTAACAGCGTTTCACACAAACTTATCTCACGTGTGATTGTTTACTCTCAACAAAGCGACATAAAGCATGGAACGCGCCTGTGCGGCCTTAAATCCGTGGCTGGGACCCCTTCTTCGCTGGGAAGCGTCTTAAAGTCGACAAAATGAGATAGCCATCTGAAGTTACAAATCTCCATACAAAACACACTCCAGTCCCATCCATAACCACTCGGGTGTCTTAGCCAACAAAAAGAGATATAATTTTATGGACTGATCATTAACTTTCACACAAAAGAGCAACTACTGATGTAGCTAACACTCGTTTATTTGTCAGAAGGCAACGGATACCTCGTTATTGCGATATCGGCAAATATGTAATTACCTTGCGACAACAGAAATATAAAATTTAATAGAATAAATAATGCATTTTATTGTGTTACGCCTCTTTAAAAAATTCGACTGAAAATATGCAGCCGTGCTTGTGTTCACATCGAATTAAACAAACCAATATCGGGGCTCTGTGATAGAGTGACGCTTAAATCGCAGTATAAAATTGTTTAAGTCGATGATTATTGTGCGTTCTTAATGAATCGAGAACACCCTTTTATTCGATTTACTTTTCACACACCTGTGACAAATCAAATCCCCCCTGTTGACACCAAACCGGTCCGCTTGCTTCTCGAGTCTCAAAAACGTGAGAGAGGCATGGATCGAGCACAGGTGGCTTTTCTGAGGCGTTGATTGATTTATTCGTTGGTTTTTTGGACGCTTCGTTAAATACATAAATCTTCCAAATATTCGGAGAAGTTATATTTCTAAGCGAGGCCGTGTGTGAACCTGCTCTTAGTACATGAAATGACACCCTTGATATGATAAGTGGTCACTTGGTGTACCTACGACGTAGTGCGCAACAATGCTTTATGTCACCTTCCGTCATGATTTACGCTTTACCATGCGTCAAACACGACATTAAATTAAGTCCACGTAATAACTTTCACAGTTCTAGCAAACTCGTGGCATATTGTTAGTACTTTTGACAAGCATGGAAAGTATAAAATCATCTGTGGACATACAACAAATACCAAGGATTTGCTATGTTCTACATGTTTAATTTAACCCTTTGCATGCTGGGAAATTTGTCTTCTGCTTAAATGTCGTCTGCTGAATTTCTAAAATAAGCATTTTCTTTGATTTATTTTCAAAGAATACTATCAAAATAGCAAACAGTTTGGATCCTGATGAGACGCCACGTTCTGTGGCGTCTCATCTGGATCCAAACCACGTTCTGTGGCGTCTCATCTGGATCCAAACTGTTTGCAGAGGCCTTCAAAATTCGGTTCCCGCACTGAAAGAGTTAAATAAATAAATAAATTTTGCGTGTGCTGTATCGTGTTCATTCAGAAATCGAAAGTGCTCTAAATATTATGTTTTATAACTTTCAAACCAAAGCAAATGGTATTCTTTTAATTATTAAATTAATCAAATGATATGAATTGAGAGAAGAACCATTTTCTTTTGGGCGTAAATCAATTATTTTTTTGTATGTGGCCTATATCCCAAACGTTTAGATACACGAAAGTCAACATGTCTTCCCGATATAGTCGGTCAGTCGACAATAGCTCCCTCTTCACAGATTCTTAAAATGTTTGTATTCCGCACACAATACTGACAAATGAAGAATAATCATAACAGAACCTATAATGGACGACACCGAATACTCGCTACAAATCTGAAACCTTTTGAAATGTATTTAAGGGTATACGGTCTTCCAGTGGTGCTGTTGTACGCATCGGCGTAGCTACATAAATTGTTTTATGATGTGAGCCTCGCTTTGTGAAAAAGGGGTTTAATTCCTGTGCATGAAGTGTTGTAAGCCTGTGCAGTCCCCACAGCCTAATCAGGGACATCACTTTCCGCTTTTATTGTATTTTTCGTTTAAAGGAAGGCTCTTCTTGACGAAAATCCAGTAAAGGCGGACAGTGAGGTCCCTGATGAGCCTGTGCGGACTGCACAGGCTGATCTGGAACGACACTTTACGCACATGCATTAACCCCCTTTTCACAGAGCGTATATATGAAGCACATGATTGATATTAAATGCGACTCAGTAAATTGGTTCCTTGTATGAACATTGTCCGTTTTAAGAGATGCTCAAAATAGAATTATAAAAGCTCAAATGATGGTTAATTGGGTGTCTAAGTTAATTAGTATCAAACTGACAACATTCCACGAATTCACGATGCACAAACAAATCCTTTTTTATGCTTAATGCTTAATGTTTCCTCGAGGAATCTTTGAGAGAAAAAAAGATGAGTGTGAATAGAGGTTATTGAAATAGTTTCTATCAAATCATGTATACATCACCGATTAATGTCCATCACTAGTATCCAAAACCTAAATCTAGTGTTTGCATATGTTTTTCCAACATTTTGGCTCATCATGTACCAACCAAAATCACCTGCCTACCTGCATTACGTAGTGGATATGGTGTCCATCTAGCGACCGGGAGGTCCCGGGTTCAATCCCCACTGTAAGATTGTTCTTAAGATCTCACAAATGACAGCAGGTACTGGTTATACCTAAACAGGGAATCGAGAGCGTCTCAATAATCTTGAGGCTTTCGATTCAATAGAGCTAAAATAAGTAACGGTTTAGACTAAACCTTCCGTTTTTGCACCGCTAACGTTACCTACGCCACTGCTATCGGAACGAATGGTGCAGTCAAGACCGCGAGACCGGAAATACTGCGATATGATAACGAAACAATCAACATTCTCAAATGGCAGGAGTGGACTTTCGATTGCTTCAATGACGTCATTTTTCTTATTGACGTCATGTTCCATGTATGACATTTGCGTCAGTTTCCATATTCGACAGCGAGCGAGAATCATCAAACATTATTATTTTTTTGCTCATCACCACCTTATTTGTCCATAGATTTAATCGAAGAGCGATCTGTTAAACATGGCAGATATTTTATTAATGAAAATAATTGTTGGCGTAAGCGCTAGCAGACTAAGATCAAAACGATGTCCGCATGGTGCTTTTTACCGTAAATTTGGTGATAATCACTGTCAGGCCTTCGTCATTTCGCTTAATTCTAAATAACTGGTCAGTTGGCACATAACATAAGAAAAAAATATAGATATAAATCATGTAAATAGATTACACACAAAATGGCATGTGTTAAAATACACAATTATTAAATAATTTTGCTTAATTTTATTTCGATCATTTTGGTTTACGCAGCGCGGGTATTTAAGACATAAACAGATGGTATATTGGTGCATGCATACTGTTCGCATGTATATACACACATACATAAATACAATCTTAAGCATTTTCAATTTTGAAGAAATGTATGTTTATATAGATTTTATGCCCTAGAAAGAACGAAAGATTTATAGTCCGATATCTGAACATTGTGTATGTAGTGAGACAGTGCTCATTATCTCTTCTCTAACATCCAGCGTTTATCACACGGGAAAATATACCAATAATATCACTCTCGGAATCACGTCGCCGACGGTCTGATAAGCCACTTGTGGGTGCCGGCGGAGCAATATTTCATCATTAAAATAACATTTAAACAGCCAGACAATTAGAACTCTCGCTGCGCCAGTGTCTATCCGTCACGCTGTGTTCATGAAGTGGTTTTCGTAGATTACTGAAGATTTGGACAAGGGAGAGTACACATATATCAAAATAATGCGCACTATAAGCAGTTATTTCTCTTGGTCTGTGGAAATAACCGTTGCAAACTGAGCATATAGTTAGAATGGCATATGTGCCTTTTTCGGGCCTTTGTAGGCTTTATTCTTCTCAGCATTTATTTTCGATTCTTCGTCACTGCGTGCGTACGGTCGTCTCAAAGTATCTCTGCACAATGTGACGCCGAAACCGGGTCGGTTGGGAAGATCGATGAATCCATTTGCCGGAAGTGGTTCGTCCGTAAATAGTCCGCCAAAGTATGGCACTATTTTGTCGGCTTTTGGGCTGAGGTTGATGTATTCCGCCACCGGGCAGTTGCTAAAGGCGTATTGAAGATGGTAGGAATACACACTGGATCCATGAGGTATCACCAACGTGTCGTGCGCCGCTGCCATGGAGACAACGCGCCTCGCTTCGGTAATTCCACCCAACCACGTGATATCCGGTTGGACGATATCAACGCAACGGGAATTGATCAGTTGCTTGAAGCCGTACTTGTTATATTCGTGCTCGCCTGTGGTAAGCAGGACTTTTGAACCTCGCAGATTCGCCCGAACGTCTTTGTAGCCTTCGTAGTCGTCCGGCGGTAGAAACTCCTCCATCCATTTTAACCCGTAAGGTTCGAGCTCTTTTGCCAGCCTTGTTGCGTAAGGGACCGTGAGCGCCATGTAGCAATCTAGACTAAGCGGATACTCGTCGCCAACCTTTTCCCGCCAGCCTTTGTAAAACTCGATGTTCTTTCGCATACCGTCGTCTCCCGCCGAAGGTCCGTACGGACATGGTATCTTTGCTCCTACGAACCCGAGCTCCTTTGCTATATCTGGTCTGGCCGTTGTGCTGTACACCGGCAATCGTTCCTTCGTCTTTCCACCGAGCAGCGCATACACCGGCTCGTTCCTTAATTTTCCCAGCAGGTCCCAAAGCGCAATATCCACGGCGCTGATTGCCTGAATCGGTAGCCCTTTACGCCCGTAGTTGAGAGTGGACCGAAACATTTGATCATTCAGGAGTTCAACATTTCGCGGGTCCTGACCCTCGATGAATCGGCTGAGGTGTTTCTCCACAATGTAACATCCGGGCTCTCCTCCGATTGTGACGCCCACGCCGAAAGTCCCGTCGTCCGCTTCGACTTCTACAACGAGCGTCCCCATGGCGTTTATTCCCCATGACTTCCGGTACTGTTGATAAAGCTCGTAGCCCGACATTGGGTTAGCGATAGGAACAGGACTTCCGTTGATCCAATGGTCGTCGTTGACATCGTGACAGTCTGCTCCCTGGTCCCCCTTTGCGGCTTCCGGTACGTATGCACGCACGACTTTTATCCTCGGAAAATCTCGAGCTTCCATATTAACTTCTTTGCGTACGAAAATGAAACTTTATGTTAATATACAGGCAAAGTGCAGTAGGAGTCACGAACTGTTTAACCTCAATATAAGTGTTATCAGCATATTTAGTATATTTAAAGGTTCATATCGACGGTTTTGCGTCAATATTAATCATACGCGCAAGCCTAGAAAATTTCTGCGTTTGTACAATGCACGTGAGGCTGCATATTTAAAGGAACGCATACAATCAGGTTCATTTGCATAATGTATACAGCCACAGGGATTTTAGATTTGAGCTTGGCTCTGAGGAAACGGGGCTTAGTGCATGTGCGTGAAGTGTCGTCCGAGATTCGCACAGGCTAATCAGGGACGACATTTTTCGCCGAGACTGGGATTTCGTTAAGAAGAGATTTTCTTAAACAAAAATTTCAAAAAAGAGGAACGTTTCGTCCCTGATTAGCCTGTGCAGACTTAACAGGCTAATCTTCGACGACGCTTTACGCACATGCATTAAGTCCCGTTTTCCCAGAGCGAGGCTCATTAATACTAAAATGTTAAACATGATATTGAAAATGAGGTTAACAATTGATAGTAACATACTTTTTGGACTTTATTAGCTTTAAGGTTGTTTTTTTTTTTATTTATTTTTTCCATACTCCTAAAATTGAGCGATTTAATAGGCCTGCATACACTAAGAATGTCTACGGCCGTTCATAACCATAAATGGAAAAAGACTTGATATGCGCATGCTCGGGCGTGTGACATACGGCGAATACCCACAATCTCGAAACTAACAGCTAATTTTATGAACTTAAATGCTGTATTAAAGCTCACCACTTTTTGATAACATTTCGTACTCTTTATATGCGAACACAGACACTTAAGATATGAAATCTACATGCGTCCCTATCATCACCTTGTTCGTAATAGATGGAAACTGTGAACGTATTAATGTGTTGATAAGCGATATTAAATTCACCTTGCAATGATCTAAATAATCTTTGATTCTTGGTCGAATACAGTCATGTTTATAGGGGCGTTAAGGTCAAAATTTGTTTAAATTTAAATCACGCCGTTACTATGTTCATATCTATCAAATATAATTTTTATTTCACAGATTATTGTTGATACTGCAAAGTAACTTTGGTAATAATTAACTTTAAAGTGGCATTTATAGTTGCGTTTTCTATTCGACTTAGAAACTCGTTACCGCGACTCAATTACTCGTGGAAACGAAATTAGCAAGTCGTGAAATCGAGTTGGTAAGTCGTGGGAACGGGTAAGTAAGTCGTGGGAACGTCGTAGCTACCGTTAACTCTTGGTAACGACATAAGCAATCACTGGCAATATATGTTGTTCTACGAATAATGCAAAATAGCTGAAACAATGGAGTATAACATAATTACGGATGAAATTATTCGGACAGATTCGTGCCTTAATATGCTTTTTTACCTGTGCGCATTCTGATTGCTCGGTTATGTCGTTACCACTAGTTAGTTATTTCGTCCCCACGAGTAACTTAGTCGTTCCCACGAGTTAACTATGCCGTTGCCACTAGTAACTAATTCGTTCGCACGAGTAAGTTATCTCGTTCCCACGACTAATGTAGTAATGGGAACGAGTATATACGTCGTGTGTATAGAATAGAAAAATAGAAAAGTCTACATGTCACCTGTTCCACTGTACACACATTTACGAAAAAGATTTGTATCGAGTACACCGGGATTCTCCTATATAAACATCACCCCCAGAAGACTGCTTAGTTGGGTTTCGGGATGATTGCAAGAGAAGGATACGTACCGTTCCTAAATGCCCGCTGTGAAGCACCTAGTACACTACATCTCGGTTTAATGTATCATTGATAAGCGACAGACGAGTAAGTAGGTTAGTGTTGAGAGGTGGATCGAGCCTGCGATCGTTGAGTGCTGGTGCCAGAGTTTTACCACTAGACCAGCTAACAACCAGACTTTAGTGCTTTTAAATAGCCTATTACTGTGGCAACATACAACCAGATATGGGAACTTCTATTAATATTAAAATAGCAAGTATTTTAAACATGAATTAACAATTTCAATTGACATTGGATTAACTATACAAATAAACAATAAATTAATAGAAATTACAATATGCATTTGTAATAGTATACCACACAATTTGAACCTCACACCGATACATATTAATCAGCCCACGTTTTGCACACGGCCCGCATATGCAGATTGGGTATACTTATTTCACCACAATCGACCGGTAAGGATCGAGAATTTAAGGAGGTCGTGAGTTGGTCTGTATTTTTTGTCTTAAAAATGGCTTCCACAGACACCACAGATATACCGAAGATGATGAAAGTGTTGATCAAGAACTCGGAGAAGGAATCTTACGAGTACACGGAGATTCCCGTACCGGAACCGGAAGGAGACGAGGTGCTTATCCGAGTTGACGCTGTCTCGATTTGCGGCTCGGATATCGCGCTGTATAAATGGACGCCGATGGCGCGCATAATCGCAAACGTGCCATTCATACCTGGCCATGAGAGCGCCGGAACCGTCGTCAAGTGCGGACCGGAAGCAACGCTGGAGGTAGGTTCCCGCGTCGGCGTCGAGAACCACTTCTACTGCGGCGATTGCTACCAGTGTTCCAACGACCTGCGTGAGATATGCATGAACATGGGGCAGTACGGTCACGGCCGGAAGACGATGCACGGCGGCTGCTCCGAGTATTCGATCGTGTCCCAGAAATTTCTCTACAAGATAACTGCCAACCTGAGTGAGATACATTCATTCAGTTATAGCTACTTTGTTGCATTTGTCTTTAGGTTTCTTTTGTTGTATATTTTCTCGGAATCGGAATTGTGTCAGTTTAGTATGCAACATTACATTTCTTACTCGAGAATATTGTTATGTCGTGTTGTGTTATTTAATTGAAATTATTTGATATTTGATTTTATAAAATGTATGGTTTAACAGTCAGTCATCTACACTCACTCACTCTCTCACTCACTTACCTGCTCACTCACCCGTTCAGTCACTCACTCACTTAATCAATCACTCACTCATCACTCCCTCACTCACCATTTTATTCATTCATTCATACATTCATTCACTCACTCACTTACTAACTCTCTCACTCAATAAATCACCCACCACCAAACCAACTGTCACCCACTCATTCATTCATTCACTCACTTACCAAATCATGCATCGACGAACAATCACTCACTCATTAAATCAACCACAACCCAACCAAATGTCACTCACTCACTCATTCGCTCACTAACCCATTCACTCACTCACGCATTTACTCACTCATTCACTCATACACTCACTCTCCAAATTTTGGGTTACTTGGTTGCTTGCCTAACTGTCTGATTGCTTGCTTGATTTTTTGTTTAATTGATTGATCGAATGCTTAATTGATCGATTGATTGAAAGGTTCCGAGGAGATCACGATGATGGAGCCGCTAGGGGTCGCCCATAACGGCATTGAGAGGTTAAAGGTCAAGGACGAGGACGTGCTGGTCATAGGGTGCGGCCCTATCGGCTTGCTCGCGCAGAGGCTTGCAAAGGTCATGGGTGCAAAAAGGTGAAATGTTTAGAAAAACTCGTGTTTCATTAAGATATGAACGTCTTTTCTAAGAACAATACCTTCGGCTAAGACAATCAGTTACGTTTGAATATGCTGCATATGCATTTCAATATATGAGAAAACTTATTAATTTGATATACACATATCTTCGAGTGTATAAGCGTCTAGAAAAAAATATGTTTATCTGGATTACATGTTTACTAAAATTTTGTTTCTAAACATTTGCGCTGGAACAATGTTAAGCACTGCGTTATTGATTTGCCCTACCTCCGTAACTCTTGCTTATAGAGAAGTTCGAAATCTGGTCGCACATATTTCAACGAGTTGCATCCCTTTGAACTTTTATGAATTCGAAATACGTACACATAGTTATTTATGTATCCAATACAGCTATACTATTATAATAACAATTATATCAAATACGTGGGATTCATTGCTTTTCGAAAATGGTGATATGCGATAAGGTTAACATGTCATTACGTGAGCATCGCTTTGCTTGCTTTTTTTCATAGAGTGATAGACGCTTTGATCAGTATTGTGTTGTATCGATGTGTTCTCAGAGTGATAGGCGCGGACATCGAAGACTGGAAGCTGAAGCTGGCTACCGATATGGGCACCGACATCGTGGTCAACAATAAGAACAAGGACTTGAAGGAGGTGAGTTTATTTCATTTGAGTCACGCTCTGTGAAAACAGGGCTTAATGCATGTGCGTAAAGTGTCGTCCCAGATTAACCTTTGCAGTCCGCACAGGCTAATCAAGAACGACAGTTTCCGCTGTTTAGAAATTTTAAGCTTAAATAAATTATAGTCTTAAAGAATATCCAGTTAAGGCGTAAAGTTTCGTCCCTTATTAGCCTGTGCGTACTGCACAAACTTATCTGGGACCACACTTTACGCACATGCATTAAGCTCCATTTTCCCAGAGTGAGTCGATTTTTTATTCAAATGTAAAATCAGTTTGGCCAATTAACATATTACTACACATACCAGTGTAGGCTGAGCGGACATAAGCGGCTATACAGGTGCGAAATGAACATACTTATTTGATTACAACTGATAATTTACTGTTATACTTATATCGAAGGAAGGTGAATAAAAGCCGAAGAATACATTCATAACCACAGGTGGTTATCCAGTGGCTATGATAATACACTGCATGCTCAGGAGTAAAATGTTATCATCTCCTCTTTATAAATACTGAAGGAATCCCCTTTCTCATGCATTATTTGGAGTGTTTGACCGAGATATATAGATATGGGTATCTAGTGGTTGCTTCTGGTATCATAATTATGATACATTGTATTATTATAGGTGTATTATAAGTGTTAAACATCAAGTTTTCAAAGCTCATAAGACGGTATACATTCAACACTAGTATAACAGGAATTCTATGGGGTGGAATAGATCCCTTTCTTGTCGCATAGTACTACCATACTCACTAAACCATCCTTAAATCATGTTAATTTTGGTGTAGACATTACACTCCTTCACAATTACCAAGTTATATTTGAGTAACTTTAATTCTACTCAATGTTCTGCTCCAATCAGAAGTTATATTTGGCACTAGATTTGCAATTTGACATTTTTATACCATCCACAGCAAATAGATCTTAGATTTATCGTACTCTTATATAGTTTGTGTTCAATTTAAAACCGCTATTTGAAGTTGAAAACTTGAACAAGATCCTCATCTGTAGTAGTGAAATATGTTCATAAAGTTTTAGCTATTACCATGGAATTGTATTTTATAATATGTATAGTCTCTTATAACTTAATTATGAGAGGCATTTATGTACTGTGTTTTAAAGTTATTTTGTATATGTTTTAGTATGTACATGATGATGAGACTCTAATAAACTATCTTATCTTATCTATGATAATATTTAGTTAAAACATCATTTTGAATGAAAAATAATCAAATTATGACGAAAACCTTCTCGGAAAAAAATAGTTCACCATCAAATATATGTTTTACATATGTATATATATTTGATAGTGCAAACAAATTGTTTAAGAGAAGTTAATTTTTCGTTATGATTTGATTATTTTTTCATTCCAATGATGTGTTTACTAATTACTATCATAGCCACACGCTAACCACCTGCATTCATAACCAATCCCCATAAAAGTCGTTTGACTGAGACGAGATTCTAACAAACGATACCCGGATTCGAAAGTTATGCCCTCTACCGACTGAGCGCCAGCCCGACCTGACCGTGACGGACGTTGAGATAGATCACAATTGTGTCGAGTTCTGAGAAAACTGGGCATAATGCTTGTGCGTAAATTGTCATCCCAGATTAGCCTGTGCAGTCCGCACAGGCTAATCAGGGACGACAATTTCCGTTTTATGGAATTTTTCGTTTAAATGAAGTCTCCTCTTAGCGAAAATTCAGTTTAGGCGGAAAGTGTCGTCCCGGATTAGCCTGTGCGGACTGCACAGGCTAATCTGGGATGACACTTTACGCACATGCATTTTGTCCAGTTTTCTCAGAACGCGACTCAATTGTGTTATGGATATGAACCTCGCTTTGAGAAAACGGGGTTTAAAGCATGTGCGTTCGCCAGGAAGGGACTTCCTTCAAACAAAAAATTCCATAAAAGCAGAAAGTGTCGTTCCTGTATTAGCCAGTGCGGACTGCACAGGCTAATCTGGGGCGACACTTTACGCACATGCGAGGCTCATATTTTGTCCGCAATACGAGGTTGTGATTTCGACCGATACTTCGGGAGCGCGTGAATAATCTCTCTCCACATTTTACTGGTTCTTACCCAGGACACGTAATGGAACTTGTGATGATCAGCTGCTATCTGGATAACTTTGCGATTTATGATGTGTCTTTGTGCAAGTGCGTTCATGTTCGTGTGTGCGTGTGTGTGTTTGATTGCTTTACAAAAATCATGACGTTTCGCAAACAAGTTTAAGACATAATATGCTGAGATTCATATTGACGCCACGATGAGCAATATACACAATGCAAACTAAGACGCGTTACCATGTTTCCTCACAACTTCGCAGGTCATCATGGAGCTAACGGGCGGTGCGGGGATCGGCCGAATATGCGAGTGTTCCGGTATTGCCGCCGTCGCCAACTCGTGCTTCTCGTACCTCCGCAAGGGAGGCCGCGTGGTCCTCATTGGCCTTCCCAAGCAGCCTCTGCACTTTGAGAATCCTCTTCCGGATATATGTAAGTAGCCTTGTATCGATATATACCAAACTATTAGCTGCAACACGTAGAAAGCTACGCTTTAATTTATTTGGTAATTGAAAAAAAAATTGTTTTATTTACCATCAGCCGTTTTATAATAAAGAAATCATCTCAGTTAGCAACATTGTTGATGTCATGGTTTTAGACAAAACGTTGTAAATGTTAAAGAAACATGTATACGCATGCTGTTCAAATGTCATATGGATTAACGCCATACAGTTGTTTTATTGCCAGTATTTAAGTGCCTGACCATCAAAACGGTGCACGGTCGCCGGATCTACCACACGTGGGCGGCCGTCGAGGCGCTCCTGGCGGAACGAAAGGTGGACGTTGGTCACGTGATCTCCCACCGGATCCCGATGTCCCAGTTCGAGGACGCGTTTAAGGTCCTGTTCGATGGGTCCGCGTGCAAGATCGTAATGGACCCTTCGAAATAAAGCAGCGAGAATAAAAATGTTACTGAATGTGCTTAATGATATGAGTCGCGCTCAATAAAAGGGGGTTTAATGCATTTGCGTAAAGTGTCGTCCTAGATTAGCCAGTGCTGTCCGCACAGGCTAATCCAGGACGACACTTTCCCCTTAAACTAGAACTTCTCTAAGAAGAGATTTTCTTTAAATACAAAAAAAAACAACATAAAAGCGGAAAGTGTCGTCCCTGATTAACCTGTGCGGACTGCACAGGCTAATATAGGACGACACTATACGCATATGCATTAAACCCCCTTTTTCACAGAGCGAGGCTCATGTTTATTCGATTATTACGGCTTGTCCTGATAATTTTGATATATTTCCTCAATGGCATGAACGAATCGTGCACGAATCACAAGGAGCTATGTAACACGAGCTTAAGAAACAGAGTGGCCATTGTAATTCTAAAGGGCGAAATTTATTGCAGAAAGTAATGAGAAACAATTGACATAAAAGTTTCTTTTACCTGGTAACAAAAAAGAAGATCGTAAGTGCGTATACAATATTGGTTATGTATTAATAAGTTATTTACACTGTTTTATGTTACAGTACATTGCACATGTATGTATAGTGCTTCATTTAGTCAACTGCAATAAATATGCCAAGTCCTTGTACAATAAAAATATATCCTGTCTTCTATAAATATTGTATATTGTCTATAATAAACAAAACAGCCTACATGTACGCCAGAGACAACCTTAGCCTAATAGTATGATTTCTCATGTCCAGCCAACGTGTGAAGTACGTGATGTATGTTTGGCTAATAAGAGACGACACTTTCCGCCTAAACTTGATTTTCGATTGAAGAGACTTTTTTTAAACGAAAAATACAATGAAAGCGGAATGTTTCGTTTCGTTTGCGGACTGCACAGGATAATCTGTGACGACTCTTTACGCACGTCCATTAAGCCCCGTTTTCCCAGACCGAGGCTCAAATACATTTTCTTGCTCACATTGCTAGTGTACTGATTTAGGGAACACTATTAAAATTACCTTGTTTCACAGATTTCATATACACAGGTATCGCTTACAATTTTTATCGTGATATAGTCGACACTGACCGCTTTTTCTAGTAAAATGAAACACATGACTCAGATGTTATCACCTAAGAAAGTAAGAAAGTTGTAATACTATTTATTTTAATTTAGTAAATATTAAAATCGTTTTGTTATTAAATGTTATTTCAAATGCGATAACAGTATTCTTTATTGCTATTTAAATGAATGACAAAGCCAACCTTGATTGTTTATTAAGCATTTTGTTTTGCCGGAGTTGGGTCACGTGGACGGATTTGTTTGTTTGATGTTTGCGTTTTTTCTCTAAATTATATCTGCTGTTAATGATTTAAAAAACTGATGCTCAGCGGAAATTTTGTATTTTATTAGTACCAGCTTGCATTGAGAATTATGCCCTACTAGGGAGTTTTTATTTTCGTTAAGAGCAACGTCTGCCTGAACATTTCCTTGATAAATTGGTATTTTTGCAGTTCATTACAATATTATAATTATGTTTTGCTTTGCATTTAAACTTTTTTTCTGCCTGGCGCTATCATGATGACTCAAGTCTGTCAAATTGTCCGTACAGAACGCAATGGTTTGGTTTAAATATTATGGATATTGTATATTCTGTTGACTAGAATCTGTTATGGGACGTTCCCCACACACACAAGATAAAAAGAATCGTCAAGAAATAATACATAATCAATTATTTGTGCGAATTTGTGAAAGGGCTAGGTTAAAGAAGTGTTGATATATTCCCTGTTTCATTATTAAATGACTTTACTTTTATCGTAAAGGTCAAGCTATTATATATAGGAAAACAACAGTTTTATAATTAATATCGCTTTATTATGGTTGCTATGGCAACATGATAAGTATGTATGTCTATGTGTTATGGTATATAAAAAATAATTGCAAATTTATATATACATACATTATACATCATCATGAGAGTTATGAAAATCAACATGAGCTTTGAAAACACGCATCACGTTGTGAAACAGCAACACATTTTGGTTGATTGTAATGGTAACGAGTTAAACATTGACGTTTTTTTATACATTTTGTTTTCAAAGAAATCAAAGAAAAGAAAATTATAATGTTACATACACTGCATCATTTGCCCTATTCATCGGATTATATGCAGATATGTTTAAATTAATAATTTGTGAAACTCAAATAGCCGTTTCCATGGAAACAATGCTAAATGTATATGATACAATGCTAAATGTATATGTTTTGCTATGTCATTTTGCAAAGTAAATATCGATCGGCACACAAAATTAACATAACAACTTAAAAAAATAGATAAAAAATATTTGTACTATTACAATTTTTCATTATAACAATAAAAAATGAATCTTAAATAGTGTTTATGTTACCATATTTACGGATTTTAAAACTGAAATGAAAAGAACAAAACATGATGTAAATACTAAATACACACTAAACATCAAGTATCCGGTTGGAAATGAAAAATTATTAACCATTTTACGATAATGTTATTTTTTTTATAAATGCACAATATTTCATTGTAATACATATTATATACGCAGCAGTGTTTAATTAAAATTGACGTCTTTAGCGTTACAAACGTATCAACGTATCACAATGTAATGGCATAAGCAGTCCTGCACATACCTTCAATACGTCAAATAACGTAAAAATGTATTACCGGTATCTGTGAATGTAAACTTTTCACTTCACAGACAATGACTTTTAATTATGCAACCAGAGATTTCGGCAACCTCGGCTCGATCTTGAGGAAACAGTTGTGTATTAGTAAAGAATACGCCTATTTATTTCACAGTTTTAACACGGAATAAAAATGTATTTTGGCGATAATGGTCATCACCACCATGAACACCGACACCACCAGCAACACCAACACCACCAAAAATATCACCAACACCATCGCTAACGCCGCCGCAACCACCACCACCACCACCATCACCACAATAACCATCTCTATCACCACCACCAAACATCACAGTCACCACCACCATCACCACAATCGCCACAACAACCACCACCTGCTCCACCAAAACCACCACCACCACTATCACCACAACAACCATCACCACCGCCACCATCATCACCATTAACCACCGTCACCACCACCACAATCATCATCACCAACATCACCACCGAACCAACATCACCACCACCATAACTACAATCATCACCACCACCAACATCGCAACCACCATCACAACTACCATAACCACCACCATCACCACCACCACCACCATCGCCACCATCACCACAATCATCACCATCAACACCACCATGACAACCAACATCACAATCACCACCAATATCACCACCACCATCAGCTCTACCATCACAATCAACATCACAACAACCATCACCATCATCACCACCACCATCATCATCACCACCATCACAACCACCACCACCACCACCATAATCACCACCGCCATCACTATCATCGCTTTCATCACCATCACTATCTTAACCAACACCATCACATCAACCATCACCACCACTATCACCAAAACCATCACCACCATCACCACAATCATCACCACCATCAGCATCACCATCACCACCATCACCACCACAACCACTGCCATCAACACCACCACTATCAACACAACAACCATCACCACAACCATCACCACCACCATCACCACCACCACCATCATCAGAACAACCATCAATACCACAAACGCCATCACCGCAACCATCAACAACACCATCTACACCGCCATCACCACCATCATCATCGCATCAACATCATCATCTTGCAAATCATTATTTTCCTTGTTAATCTAACACAATTTCTTTTCTTATAAATATTAATTAAACAAAGAAAAATAGGCATGAGTGTTTGTATTTAACGGGGTGTCCTACACATAAATATTAAAACCATTATTCAGTCGCTCCAATAACTTTGTTATGCAACGATGATCAACCTCCATGTAACGGCTAAATTGAAGAATCTTCATGGCATCCGTAAACGGTGCGCCACCCTTCTCCAGCAGTGGAACCGGATCGTGTTAAGGTCCCATCTGACACGAACTGGTAATTGACCTGAAATGCGCATGTATACATGACATATCTGTATATCACAATTTTATAACGAATCCACTCAACTAAAAAAGGGTAGAGTTTACAGTTATAACAACATGATTTGTGGTCTTTTCGTGTTTGATTATTAAAATGCCTCTGGCTATCAACAGATTACGTCAAGTTAAGTCTACAGCTAAAAAACATACAAGAGTAACCAATAAAAGAAGAAAACAGATAAATGCAATAAACACTTCTTATCATATATAGGTAACAAAAGGTCAGAGTTTACATTATACTAATGCACTGAAAACAAGAGAAAAAAATGATGCAAGACTTTAGTAAATTCCATTTTTTACGTTCTGAAACATCCATTTTACATGTGGACTCAAAATAAGTGCCTAACTTATGGCGTGTCGACGTAATGAGAAATTACAATATAATTATATAAACAGCTTCTGT
The DNA here is from genome assembly GCA_007657795.1 of Dreissena rostriformis. NCBI lineage: Eukaryota > Metazoa > Mollusca > Bivalvia > Myida > Dreissenidae > Dreissena > Dreissena rostriformis. Next base: position 266,430 of record VMBQ01000396.1, on the reverse strand, counting down.
ATTGACACAAAACTTAAAGCCCCATTAAAACTACAAATCAACTAATATTTCTTAAAGTATTTCTTAAAATAAAGTTAACCCATAAAAATCAGTGTTCCTTATTATCCCCCGCCAATCAGCAAAAGCACTCAGTGGCTGATTAATACAAATGAGTCGCGATCTGAGAAAAGGGGTTTAATGCATGTGCGAAATAAAAGTGTCATCCTAGATAAGCCTTGCAGTCCGCACATTCTAATCAGAGACGACACTTTCCGCTTTTATTGTATTTTTCGTTTAAAAGAAGACTCTTCTTGACGAAAATCCAGTTTAGGCGGAAAGTGTCGTCCCTGATAAGCCTGTGAGGCGCATGCATTTAACACCCTTTGCTCAGGGCGCGACTCAAATGTACTAATGTAAGATTTCTGTCAAATTGTCCATTCTCGATCCCCAGCAAACATTGCTGATGAAACCCGATATACATTTGTATGTGCTTTTAAAAGAAAATTATCGGCATGGCTTAACAATTTGTAACTAAGAATTACATTGTTTTGCTCACAATGGTAGGTGAATGATATGATTTAAATACTTGTGCTAAGATTGTTATACCGATCCTAAAGCTTATTATTTTTAATGAATTCCATAATGTCCATGTTGATTATGTTTCCAAAACAACTAATGCATTAATTTCCGTACTAACGAATAAGTATGAAATTACATTAATGATTTTGCTTTTGATCCTCTTTAACTGATACACTATCATTGACAAGCAATAACCCGATGTGTTTTGTTTAAAAAAATAAATGTAAGTAGGTGCCTTATGTTATTTGTCAGGCGAAACTAAAATGCTGTTTCTTCAAATTAGCATAGCGTATTATTGAATAATTAAGTCTAATGGAAATTTAGAGCAATGTGTCGTTCGACAAAGACTATTCAACTCTTGAACTATCCAATAACCTATGAGCACTTGGTTTATTATGTTCTTAAGGATATACAAAAATCGTATAAAAAATTCAAAGTGTAGAAGGGTCATTTGGAAAAATCCATGTGACTGTAAAACATTTTACTCTCAAGCAAACAATCAAAGTACTTAATGCATCCAAATCATTGCTCTTGGAATGAAATACAAATGTTAGCTGCTGATGTTTAAACATATGCGCTTTCAGAAGGAGTTGATAGGTTGGAAGTTACATACGCAACAAAACATGTAAAATGAACTAAATTAAATTGTTAACAACCGAAATATACTTTTTCTCCTAATATATAAAGGGTTATCAGCTTTCGTGTTCATATGTTACGCTTACTTCTAGCGAACCATAGCCATAATTGAAACAAATTACAATACATACATTCATAAACTAGACTTTTTCATTTTCCAAATTTCCCGATTATCAATTTTGATTGCTTGGTAGTCTTCCAATTTCAATAACACAGCCGTGAAGGTGCTTGATTTCACGTACATTTATGCATAATGTGATTAGCAATATCCAAAATTTCAACGCTAGATGTGGTCTGGTAACATAGATTTAACAAGATACACAATGCTCATTTTTATTTTGTGTGGCACAATTTGCTATTTAAGAAAATTCTAAACGTTCAAATTAAAACAAGCAAATTACTGAGCTGAAAGCCACATTTATGATAAAATAACATCAATACATAAACAAGCTCTTTACATAACTACACAGAATGCACATGTGACTGTGTCAACAATATTTTTGAGCCCAGCTTCATTTTATCTGTTTTTTTTTCTAAACAAACACATAAAAACCAACTGAACATTCAATTTTTGTTCACAAGCAACGTCACGTTGCTTGCAATGGACCAACATTTCTTTAAGCAAACCATTTTGTGTAAGTCGGCGCGCGAACACTGGTAATCAAATAATAATATTGATTATTGATTTGTTTTTCATTTAATGACAACAAGTACATATCACATATCATACTTTAACATAAAGTTTTCAAAATGGTTAATAATGACAATGGTAGACTACTTGTCAAAGTACAAAAAAATCATTTTTTTTTTATACACGGAAGCAAAATTTGTAAAGTAATAGAACAATTTTCATAAAGCACCTTTTTAACAACACAGATCAATGGCATGTAAAAAAATTAACACATTTCATTCACCATTAACATTGCAAATAAATCCTGTTATAAACATCGAACAACAACATGACAGATACAATTATTATTTCTTTATTATTCGGAGCTGTTTTTTACCAGCCCACAGTTTGAAGATATATTAATGTCGCGTTTTGAGAAAACCGGACATAATGCTTGTGCGTAAATTGTCGTCCCAGATTAGCCTGTGCAGTTGGCACAGGCTAATCAGGGACGAATCTTTCCGCCTAAACTGGATTTTCGCTAAGCAGAGACATAATTTAAACAATAAATACCATAAAAGCGGAAATTGTCGTCCCTGATTAGCCTGTGCGGACTGCACAGGCTAATCTGGGATGACACTTTACGCACAAGCATTTTGCCCGGTTTTCTCACGACGCTCCACATATATTAAAAGTCCACATCTTTACATTCTTGTCCTTCAATTGAGATCATTAGATTTTATTTTTTGTCACATTAATACTATTTCTTAAATCAGTTTTGATCACATTTTGTGAAAACTCATTGAGTAAAACAGAAATACCATAAGAAATCTACATTTTCTCCGGCACATCTGTTTCAAGACTAATACATGAATCATGATGCTGTCTGAAACAATCTCGTTTACTTAAATATCTTAAAATTTCCATAAAAGGAAGATTGCAGATGTCTCTGATTTTTTTTTAACCGTAATAATAATAATAATAATAATAATAATAATAATAATAATAATAATAATAATAATAATAATAATAATAATGCCGTGTATAATGTGTTGTACCAGATTAGCCTGTGGTCTGCACAGGCCTTTATGCGACGACGCTTTCCTCCTTGACTGGATTTTCGTTTGGAAGAGACTGCCTCTAAACAAAATATTCCAAAAAAGCGGAAAGTGTCGTCCCTGATTAGCCTGTGCGTCTGGGTATCGGACAAAGCCTGTGGTACAAACATCGGACGGCCACCTGTACATACATCGGGCGACCACCTGTACAGATATCGGACGGCCGCCTGTCAGTTCATCGGACGGCCACCTGTACATACATCGGACGGCCGCCTGTACATACATCGGACGGCCACCTGTACAGACGTCGGACGGCCGCCTGAACAGACATCGGACGGCCACTTGTACCGACATCGGACGGCCACCTGTACATACATCGGACGGCCGCCTGTACATACATCGGACGGCCACCTATACCGACATCGGACGGCAATCTGTACAGACATCGGACGGCCCACTGTTCCGACATCGGACGGCCACCTGCACAGACGTCGGACGGCCGCCTGTACAGACATCGGACGGCCACCTGGAGCGACATCGGACGGCCACCTGTACAGACATCGGACGGCCGCCTGTACATACATGAGACGGCCACCTTTACCGACATCGGACGGCAACCTGTGCAGACATCGGACGACCAACTGTTCCGACATCGGACGGCGACCTGTATAGACATGAACGGCGATCATTTTAATAGCGACGACATAACATCGATTCCGCTTTCAGTGAATTTTCTTTGCAATAATCTACAATCCTGCATGCGCGACGACCTTATACCAATCACAGGAATGCCATCCAAACATTGTTCGGTTCCGACCGGTCTTAACTCTGCATATTGCCGAGGTCAGTCAGCAAAACCCGTTCGATGCCAACTTAAGTTTGACCGAGAACAAGATATATATCGCATAGTGCGTGTCCGAAAAAAGCAACAAGAAGATCGATTGTTCTACTGAGTATATGATCGAATAAGCACAAAACAACGTAAAGTTCACAACAGTCAGCTTATTAATTCAATAGGTTAATACACAGCACATCACTGCAATTCGGAAATACAGGTAAAAAGGTTTCCACTATTTTCACTAATCATACAAACATGATGTTATAAAGAATAAAATGCATGTTCCATAAGAAGTTCAATTTACAGAATGTTCTGGGAAATCAATAAAATTCGGATTTGGAGAGTAAACGATATACCGGTAAATACAAACGTGATATTGACCTACCGGTCGGGATCCATTTTGTCACACCCCACTTGTCAGACCACATAAACTCGACGCAGGCAAACACGCTAGACAAAAGCATGCATTTTATAAAACTTTGTTGAGTACGCAAGGTCACCTCAAATTTGACGCACGTTACATTGCATAACAACCCAAATGGATCTGCGAGTGATTAGTTTAACGTGCGTGCATCGTGCGACAGACGCATGGGGGTCGTTGTGAATTCAGTAGTTTACTGTAAAACAGATTATAATACAAGAAAATAACGACAAAAGCTTTGTGTATCACCGGGAAATTGCCATACGAGATACATAAAGTTATGAAATAAATTTACTCTGATATATATTGGTCAAGTAGTTTTTAATTAACACATGTGTTTGTAAGAATATTTAAATGATCTCGAAAAAAATACCGGTCATCGGGTTAAACCCCGAACCGAACGGCTGTTGTTAGCACATCGGTTGGTATACGCGCTTCTAAACGAGGAAATGTCAAAGCCCCTCTCACAGCGTAAGCGCATGTGAGTTTGATGGTCACCATACCGCACATGTGGCGGATACTGCGGCCCCACAACATAGGACCACATCAAAATTGAAAATCTTTCAGTAACAAATAAAAAGCTGGAAATTGCAACTATATTTAAACATTCGTCCTTACTTTCGTGAGTCTAGTGAGTTAATTAGGAGCGCTGAGACCCACCCCGGTCCACACATACTGCAGTCATTGCGCGGAAGAACCTCATAAACTTCGAAATACACACACACGCACACACACACGCGCACACGCACACGCACACACACACACACACACGCACGCACGCAGGCACGCACGCAGGCACGCACGCACGCAACATGAACCTTGTTCTCATATTTTTGTATTTCACTCTAAGATACATAACAATATACCGCAAACATAAAACAATCGCTTTGGCAGCTCGGCTATTCTGACTTAAGATAAATGTGTCGTCCAATTTTATGTTGAGAAAGCTTGATTAAATGGCATCTTGTAAACTAATCAGCACACATACTGTGAAAGCTATTACTTCTTCCGTATTAATCAGTATATAAGACAAAGAAGCAGTTCGGCATGTTTCACATTTACTTAAACTTCCGGTGTTCAATTAACGTTTCGATTGTAATCCAAGAACAAGATGCTAGAAACACCATACGAGTAATTGTTAATTGACTTTTTAACCTGTACAGGTAAATTCTGTAAAGCTTCCGTTCATGAAATAATGTGGTTGACGCTCAAACCTTTTTAAAGTATAAAGAGTGCCTAATCTGAAAACGTTAATTTCCGTTTTCTCATAATTTAGAGTCATCCTGTTTTGGCACAGATTTCAGAAATGCTTTTAACCCATTTATGCCTAGCGTCTAGAAAAAAGGCCTTGGCAAACAGCGTAGACCCAGATGAGACGCCGCATGATGCGGCGTCTTAGCAGGGTCTGCGCTGTTTGCTTAAAGGAATGTAAGAAATATTCTAAATATAGAAATAAATATACCAGACATCCTGTGTAAATATAAAATGATATTATATATACTACTAGAGAAGAATGTTTAAATATATATGTTTGACGTTTTATGATCAAAAACTTACTAAACAATAGAAGTAATGTAAATAATTCCACGCGATAGGACTTGGTAATTCTGGAAGCATTATAATACATGGCGACCAAACGCTCTGAATCCACCAACGTGCTTTTCTTCAAATATGCGCTTATACATTTCAAGAAATATTTCATATGTAGAATCTTAGTATAAAAAGGACGTTGAGCATCTTAAAAGCTTTATAAATATCTGACAGATTGTCATCCTTAATTTTCAGACTGCCGTGTGATTAATTGTAAATAACGTTAAAATGTTCCTTGAAACGCGTTTAACCGTTATGAGATATTGCTAAGCCATTAGAGTAATGGATAAATAACCGTCAAATCGCAAATTATTCTGGCATGTTTAAACATGTGTTATCGAAGCTCGCAGACTGTATACTGACAATAACTGTAACAGTCATTTACCCATACATAGGAGTTCAACTAGTTTTAAAGTAAAAATGAGTGTTTTTGGAAATAAATTGATCCAATTTAGAAGGATGGGAGAGTCCACAAGGCATAACTGGGATAAATTGTGACTGTAATTCTACTCCTTACCACCACGATGAACTACGGCGTGTGCAAAGAAACAACTTATTACACGGTGCCTATCCCACGTGACTTTTTAAGATCTGTGTTGGGAGAATAAAGCGCAACCCAGATAACATTTTTAATGATGTCTTTCTATAGGTATCATGATTTTTTTTAAACAAATAAGTATTTTTTTAGTAAAGTGCAACCGCGCGTTTGAACGGTTACAAAAATGTCGGATCAGTGTGGGGACTTCATATTACAAACGCGCGGTTGCACTTTACTGAAAAAATACTTATTTGTTTAAAAAAACAACATGATACGTGAGCGTGCTCTTCACTTATCCCATTAAAAATGGTGAAATATTTAAAAATTCATCCTTAAAAATAATATCTGGGTCGCGCTTTATTCTCCCAACACAGATCTTAAAATCTTAAAAAGTCACGTGGTATAGGCACCCAGAGGAGGTTATCACGTGATGATCTAAAGGAAATCAAGATGGCGCCGTCAATGCCGAAACAGGTATTTTTCGCCGTTTTATACCCTTTATTACGTTTATTTAATTCTAAAATGCCGCTCTGTTGCCAGCCATATCAGAAAGAAAGTGATAAGCGTTTATTTCGTAGTAAAATTCGCTCTATATCTCGACTTTACCACGGTACAAATTTCTTAGCGGGAGCTGTTCGCCATGTAATTTGTGATCGTTGCTGGGTTTAGCTTATTTAATTACTCTCCTGCATACGAAAAGAGACATGTTTATATTTAAAATCTGTAAACGAGTATTCGTTTGATGTTTATACAGCGGTCTTGTATAAAGTAGACATCTAAAACTTGTCTTAAAAAGTTTTATGAACCAAAATTGTGTATGATCTAAATGGGTCTCATATTAAATATGATCAAAAAGGGGTCCCGTTAATAGGAAAACAGAAATCCTCATTTGATACTTATCTTTGATGAGCTCATGTACGTCACGGTAATCACACAGGTTGCAGCTATATATGCGAGTGTGTGTTTGTGTAAATTTGTGGGTATTTAGGCATAAATATAATTCGTATAGTATGGCAACATTGAAATGTCACCAACAGTTGTTGATTCATCTTGCTAGGTGTTTCTACAAATATTTCATGTCATTTTAAGATGTAAACGCGTAAAGGAATAATGAACAAAATGTGTTTTCAAATATCAAACCGAAATTTTCAGGTGAATATGGAATCGACGCGTCTTTGCACAGAGTGTGGCCGACAGTTCCAGTCCAGGAGTGGCTACAGCCGCCATGTGAGACAACACAAAGGACACGCCCCATACCGATGTTGCGGGAAGATGTATTTAAAACCATCTTGTGAAATAGATCTCGATGTATTGGTGCGTTTTTACACATTAGACAAGTTGCTACCAACTTTATAAATAGTATTACTTGTACCTCTTGTGAATATATCGTACGAAGACTATCGATATTTTTTTCGTTGTTAAATGTCTATAAACCTGTTATATTTATATTCATATTTCATAATCGATTATTATTTGAGTACAGTGAGTGGTATTCCAAGCAAACAGTTGTAACAAATGTAAATAGCTAGCGCACAAGCTAAATAAGCGAGTTGTTGAAAATCTGACAATATCTAACACGTCACATCTAACGCTCTATATTATTGTTTTTACAGAAATCATATTCACGGAGAGGCGGCCCGCGAGGCATGTTTCCAGTGTGGGAAACTCTTTGCGACCCGACAACAGGTAACAAAACACATGGCTGTTGTGCACAACGCAAATCCAGAAAACTTTACGTGCGACACGTGTGGTGCGAATTACAAGTCAAAGCAGGGTCTTCAGGTTAACACAGCTAGTCAGCACGAGGGTCGTGCAGCGCATGCCTGCCATTGCGGTAAAGAATACAGACACGCCACAAACCTTTACAGGCATAAAAAATCTACAAAACACTAAACATAATTTGTCTAGACAGTTAAAACTATGTATCTGCCTTTATATTAATTAATGTAAACTGCCTCTAAATTAATGATATCATATGTATTGTTTAATGTTATGAAAACTGTGATTTATAATTGATCTCGTATACATTGATTTATGTGATTTAAAGCTGTGATTTAAAGTTAATCTAATTTATATATTGATTTATGTGATTTGAAACTGTGATTTACTGTTATATTGTGCAATTGACAACCAATAATACTCAAATATTGTTTGGGGTCGTATTACAAAAACATTTAAAATAATATGTCGAATGTTTTACAAACTTCTTGTCAGTTTGTTCTTGATAATTATATTCTGTGACATGTTTCTGAAATACTACCCGTGTTAAATCATGTTATTTTAAATATATGATAATATATCGTGATTAAAGAAACGAATTAAAATAATACAACATACTGACTTTTTTCTTGATATATAACTAACACAGGCTGATAGCAAGATGCACTATTGAATATACTTATACATATTAATAATTTAGCAAAGGACACAATTAATAAAATTAAAGATAAGGCGAATGCTAATTTACACTGCTTTAACACTTTACATGTAAACAAATTTGAAGTAAATGGTTCGATGTTATTCCTGTCCTCTTTGAAATAAAAATGTCACATATGAATAAGTCTTGTCACTGTCAGGTGAAGTATACCCACGAAGTTATAAGTTAAAGCAAGGGCATCATTTACCAAAGGGAGAAGGTATTATGGACGTTTCATTCTTTGGTGGATAGAAGAACAACATTGAAGATGTGTTTGACAGTTCTCAACAAACCTATCAAATTCATAATTATTTAACACTTTAAGCAGACAGACTACAGTTATTATCAGAAAGTACAATCGTTCGTAGTTTATACAGAGACATTCTAAATTGACCACCTCAATTTAACACTGATGGTAAACACCAAATAATAAACTACTTAACTAGTGTTTACCATAAAAAAAAAAAAAACACATAAACGGCAATTTGAAGATGTACGATCTTTTATTTTTTTCACCAGATGTCAATGGCCAGTTAACTGTTAATAAAATGGTACACTTTAGTTATTCACAAAGTCTCAATTAAAGATATGGATATGTAAGTTGGTATACACATGTTACACTGTGGGGCTAATACTGTGTTTTTTTAATATGATGAACCTAACATATACATAAAACTGCAGTGACAATTGAACATGGAATAGTGTAATGAAACATTGTACATGTAGGGCGGTGCAAAAATAATGCACACTTTTTTTAAGGCTTTCCACCGGCAAGTCACTTAAGTATTCTTTAAATATTGT
>VMBQ01000396.1:231178-255836 GCA_007657795.1 Dreissena rostriformis | reverse complement strand
GCGACGCACGATATTTTGCGCGACAGTCGCGGCGACGCACGATATTTTGCGCGACAGTCGCGGCGACGCACGATATATTTAACACGAAATATCGCCCTTGTGCGACAGTCGCCCTTTTATATGCGATATCTCGCCCTTTGAACACGACCGTCGCCCTTTGAACACGACCGTCGCCCTTTTAGAACAAGACCGTCGCCCTTTTATATTCGAGATATCGCATATAAAAGGGCGACGGTCGCGTTCATAAAGGGCGACGGTTGTGTTCAAAGAGCGAAATATCGCATCTAAAAGGGCGACGGTCGCGTTCATAAAGGGCGACGGTCGTGTTCAAAGGGCGACGGTCGTGTTCAAAGGGCGCGATATCGCATATAAAAGGGCGACGGTCGCGTTCATATAGGGCGACGGTCGTGTTCAAAGGGTGACGGTCGTGTTCAAAGGGCGAGATATCGCATATAAAAGGGCGACTGTCGCACAAGGGCGATATTTCGTGTTAAATATATCGTGCGTCGCCGCCACTGTCGCGCAAAATATCGTGCGTCGCCGCGACTGTCGCGCAAAATATCGTGCGTCGCCGCGACTGTCGCGCAAAAATATCGTGTATCGTGTGTCGCCCTTGATGAAAGAAGGGCGAGATTACAGATGGCACTATCCGGATTCCGTAGGCTTGTCTTTTCAATAGACAGCATACCTATTACGGAGGCTAAATGCGGATGATACACGTGGATCACAGAATATATAAAGCCGTGCTCATGGCACTGGTGGTCATTCAGCCACCTTCTTCATCAGTCGTACTGTAATTGCATTTGCGTTCATGATGTTGTGGAATAGCACAAATAACTCTTTGGAAATTAGCGAAAATGACAAATATGTGAAGAACATCGCCTTAATGTTGAATTTGCGACTCCAACGTGCTATATTACCTGTGGTAATATTAATAGGTATTGTTGCTTTTGTTGGAATATTGGGAAATGTTCTGATTTTGATGATATACGGCCGCCGTCGGGAGGGAGGGAACTTCCGCTGCTTCGTACTCATGATGGCTACCATCGACTTGACAAGCTGCACCACGACTATGCCGGCTGAAATGTACTCTTTGTTGAATTGGTATGACAGCCCGTTCATCTGGGTTTGCAAAGCCAAAACGTTCTTCAATGTTTTGACGTATTGGGGATCAGCTTGGATGCTCATTCTGCTCGCCATTGACCGCTACCGGAAGGTTTGCCGACCGCTCCGATGGCAGATACGCACTTCGGTGGCGACGAAGCTATGTATATTTGCTCTTAGTTTTTCTGCGACTGCGGCAACTTGGGTAACCATGCTCTGGGGAAAGCATACGTACGAACAAACGGTGAATGAAGTTGGATCTGTTAACGTGTCTATATGTGAAAAAACCGAAATAGTGTATGAAGTAAAAGGGAACCACAGTATAGGGTTCGTTTTTATTGTCCCGGTTGGTTTTTTACTGCTAGTTGCTCTCTGCCTCAATTCAATCACATCTATTACGTTGTTTCGACAAAGAGCTAAATTTCAAAAGCCAACAAAAGCTCGTGATTTCGGTTCAGAACCAGACACTGTAACAACAGATGTCTCTGTTGACACCCAGAGAGCATCAGTCGCTGGAAGTGAACAGTCTACTTCGTTGCCTGACTTTGCTGATCAATTGCCGGAACCATTGCCAACAATTGGTGCTCGCAGAAACAGTGCGTTTACAATTCAGACGTGTTCGATAGAAATTATCAACGTATCATTCAAAAGACAAAACAAATTGTTATCGCGTTTTTCGGACAGTAGAAAATCTCAGGCTGCTGTTCGGAGAAGAACATCGAAAAGCAGAGCGTCCAATAAAATTGCACTCCGATCAACAGCAGGCACAGAAGAAAGGTTTCAAATAATTAAGCAAAAGACAATCATTATGCTTGTCCTGACGGTCACATTTGTAGTGACCATGTTTCTCCACGCCATGATGATAAGCTACAACACGGTGGACATCCTTAGTGAGAAACCTGATGTGGACAAGGTGCTGTTCTTCTTGTTTATGAGGCTTTATTTCCTTAATAAAATAGTTAATCCTTTTGTGTATGGCATTTTTGATGTTAGGTTTCGGAACGATCTAGTGAATATTTTGAAAACGATCGTACATCATTAAATAACACAATGTACATGTAAAGTGGGACTTTATCAATTTATGAATATACATATTTTATTTATTCTTAAAGGAAAGACTGTAGATCTCTGTATGTATATGGTAATCATGTAATACCACTTTGTCTAACGATTGATATGTTGACCGCCTAGCGACCGGGCGGTCACGGGTTCAATACCCACCTTGGGAGCGTTCTTTCGATCTCCCCAAAGGCACCAAGTACTGGTTCTTAGTCCCAGGAAACGGACTCGAAAGCATTTCAATAAGCCTAAGGCTTTCGATGTAATCGAGCTAAAATAAATAGGTTTAAACTAACGATTGAATGTGTGTAATGTTTTAAAATGTTGCATGAATATGTGTATGTACACGCTACATATCATAGGCTAGCATTAACTGTTTCGCCACGTATAACTGTTGCATATTGTGTTTATGTAATTCAAAGTATGTCTTGTTTTAGCTGACCTGAGCACATAGTGCTCATGGAGAGCTTTTAAGGTACGTGATGTACGTCGTCCGTCAATTCATGTGTGCGTGCGTGCTTTACAGGAACGATCTTTGGCTAAACCTCTTTTAAAGTTGTTTAAATCATCCCGGTCTGTCGCAATTAAATATATTTAAAGAAAGACTATTTCAAAACCCTCCTTTCTTCTTCAACCAGGGTTATGGGTTTATAATTTGATGCGTATTATCGTCTTCTGGTCATCAACTAAGCATATTTAAGTCAAGCTCTTGATTTAAAAAAATAACCAAGACCAGGAGTAAAATCCGTATAGAATTTCATAGAAAATAACTCGATAATTTTCTTCTTTAAAACGACAATGTTCAGGGTTGTAATAGTTGGTGGTTCTCTACTAAGTGTGTTATAATTATGAAAAAAAATAATGAAGCAGTTCATGCAACAACTGGTGGGAAATTCATTTTTAACGTTTTCATATGACTATTTGTGTCGCGTTCTGAGAAAACTGGGCAAAATGCTTGTGCGTAAAGTGTCATCCCAGATTAGCCTGTGCAGTGCGCACAGGCTAATCCGGGACGACACTTTCCGCCTAAACTGGATTTTCGCTAAGAAGAGACATTATTTAAACGAAAAATTCCATAAAAGCGGAAATTGTCGTCCTTGATTAGCCTGTGCGGACTGCACAGGCTAATCTGGGATGACAATTTACGCGCAAGCATTATGCCCAGTTTTCTCAGAACACGACACATTTGATGCTTGGTTGTAAACTCTTATAAAGAACAAGTGCTTTGTCAGATACTTGTATTTACTTTATTGTATTTCGCCTCAGAAAGATGCAATTTGGGTACTCTTGTTATAAACTACTAAGTAATTTAATTGCAATTAAATTAAGTTGATTTGTCTGTTTATCAATGAATTGTAATGTTATGAGGTTCATGTTCATTTACATGCGTGCATGTTTTGATTAACTATTTTGTAAGCATGAGGTACTGCATACTATTATGCCGGTTTAAACCTTAAATGCTTGACCGTTACAAGGCAGTCCACCATTCTGTAACGATGCTTCTGTTTATTGTTATTTTGTACATGCTGTCTTTTTTGTATAGGCAATTTGTATATTCAATATTCCTTCGTTCTACTTGTTCACCTCATCATCCTAAAATACAAGAAATATATCATAAAACAAAATAATTATATGAAAACCGGAACTTGTACTTTCCTATATTTATATACTCGTTTTGCATGTTGTGTAGGACTTATCCGTTATTCTGTTCACTGTTTACTGCGTAGAAATTAAAAATTAAAAAAAAGTTATTTATTTTGATTTGATGTGGCTATACTTGTATTGTTGAGTTATAGTCGTAAACAAGAAATGTCTTTTAAAAAGGGCATTGGGTGTTGAAATTCATATTGATGTCATATTTGTCGGAAAAGAGCCGCGTCGTGCAAAAATGGGTATATATGCATGCAGCGCAACTCCAGGCATGCGCATATGGGTCTTTTGGTAATTAAGGGCGAACAAGAGTTGTCGTTCGTTCGGGACGGTATCGGGTAAACAGTAGCGACTTCAACGTTTGCGTCTAAAAATAGCTCCCCNACTTTACGCACAAGCATTTTTCCCAGTTTTCTCAGAACACGCCACATATATGCATCCAGCGCAACTCCAGGCATGCGCATTTGCTATACAACAACTAGCACCAATTTCTCATAGTTCAGCCTGCTTTAATAGCTTTTTCTGTCTGTGATTGAATATACAATTATGATGATAACATACAGTCAATAAAATTATTCGTCGAAAAGTTCACGTTTAGCATGTACAGTTGTATATCGATATGTATACTGATACAATGTTTAAAACTTTAGTTTTAGTGATTATATAAACAATAATGCAAATTCTATTTTTCAAACCAATGCAAGTGGTCCTGCTAAAGAGTAAACCATTGTTGTACATTAGCAATCCCTAAAACATGAAAGTTGCGCAATACTATTGACATTAACTTCCCGCTGAATATAATTGAGCCTCGGTCTGTGAAAAGGGGTTTAATGCATGTGCGTAAAGTGTCGTCCAAGGTTGGAGTTTTTTTTTATAATAAATTATTATAAGGTTGTTATTATTCACTTTGACGAACGAAAGGATTTCGTCGCGAGAAAAAAAAATAAAATGATATAATGTTATATCAGATAATCAACACGTCTTACATAAAACTGTGAGTGAGATCATACTATTTAATTTGACTTGTGTCATAACCTTTAACCTTATTGCGCAAAGTTGAATACTTACAGATTTCTTACAGAATATATAGTCTCCTAGGTAATTGTGTTTTCAGATATGGAGAAAATGAATGTGCGAAATGTGTCGTCCTAGGAAAGCCTGTGCAGTCCGCATATGCATTAAGCTCCGTTTCCCCATGCGCGACTCAATTGCATTGCACGATTTCCTCTTTGTCATTTCTGAAATTATATGCTGTGTACGTATTATACTTTTCGCGTTTATTTATGTGACTACTTTTATAATGTGACAACATTTGCCTACTCCTAGGCATAATTGTTTTTAGAATAAACTGTTAAGTTTATATTGTGTCGTCGGTGCTTTGATTTAAAAACGGTTTTCTATTAAAGCACGATCAAATTTCAAAATCAATATACAATACTAGCTAACGATTGAACGTTAAAATTTTTGCTTAATTAGTTTAAATTTTCTTTATTTAAGATCTAAACAAACACTCGCTTTTGCTTAAGATAATAACTTATACAACTAAATAAACATTTACGAATTGCATAATCGTTGTTTCTAATTACGGTGAACATTTCGGAGTGACAGGGTACCGTGGCAACGCGATGTGTGGACTGTGTTTGTGTTTGTGTTTCAAACAGAAGCCGGAGGAGGTGTTTCTGAAACCACGGGTAGGATGTTCGTGTTTTTGTATTAACATATTAAAATATTTTCGAGAAGTTACAACACTTTCTTCACAAAAAGGGATACAAATCATGATTTCTCGATAACTGTAACATTACATCGGTTTAACATATCTCTGAGATTTTCCGTTACTTCTAAGTTTTAAACATGCGTCATAAAACGTGATGCATTTTCCCCAACACTTAAAAAGTAAAAGTACAAATAACAATGCGATGTTTTCCTCATGCTATTCTTTGGATAAACTTAGTGGCGTGTTCTGAGAAAACTGGGCAAAATGCTTGTGCGTAAATTGTCATCCCAGATTGGCCTGTGTAGTCCGCACAGGCTAATCCGGGACGACACTTTCCGCCTTAACTTGATTTTTGCGAAGAAGAGACTTCATTTAAACGAAAAATGTCATAAAAGCGTAAATTGTCGTCCCTGATTAGCCTGTGCGGACTGCACAGGCTAATCTGGGATTACAATTTACGCACAAGCATTTTGCCCAGTTTTCTCAGAACACGCCACCTTACTCAGGACTCTTTCATGTAGTGAATTCACCGAGATTTTGAATGTACAAAGCAAAAGCATCGCACCCCTCAGTGTTTTTCTCTGGGGTGGTGGATGGTTGCCTTACATATACGGAAATGTATAGCGGTAGTCAAAAAGGGATTCCGGGCCAGGTGGGAAAGTGTTCCGGATCCCAGGGAAACAAACAGCGGTCGGGTTTTAAATCCAAATAATAATAATGTCCCCCGGTTTATTTGATGCTATTATAACATATAAAATGTATGGACATTAAGGCAAAACTGTACAAAACAATATGGTGGGGAGATAGACCCGCCCACTCATGTTTTTATGTTGTTGTGGGGGAGCGGTAATTTTCTTCGGCTTTGGGAGTCGAGTTCTCCTATGTTTCGGGGTAGAATTTTCTTTCAGTCAGCCTTTCGAACCTGACAGGAATCCACATATCGCGTTAAACGTTAGTTAGTGTTAAAACTAGATGAGGCAATATTACAAAACTCGTCTTGTTTTTACTAGATGTTTTTACTAGATAATCAAAGACTGATGTTATATTCCGTACTTTATTGGTTGTGAACACGCTTTTCCGCTCATAAATTAAAAAAATCATAGAAAGAGCTAATATGTTAATACAAAATGTTCGGTAGTTAAGCTGAGGATATTTAATTTAGTTTGTGTAGTTCTACGACGGATTTTGTTAGTTACATACGTAGAGGGGAAGTGATCTCCCATTTTAAATCCAAAAAATGTTAAAATGACAATGTCTCTTCAGTTGAAGCAAACAGCATGAAGACAAAACACACTAGAAACACATTTTTTCAACATTCGGAGTATCAATTAATCAATTAATTATCGAGATTTGCTACCCACAAGTGACCTGAAACACACAAACGATACTCGATCGCATATATCGTCGTTAAAAGGTATCAAATAGCGCGTTCCATTTAAAATCAAAGAAGCGTTCAGACAACATTTGTTTTTCTATTGCAGACTATACACACTTAACATTCTTCATTATATTATGTCCATACGGGTTTCCATATAAAAAGTATTGGTATTGATTTATATCTGTAGTTTTAAAGTATTTAATTTGAAGAATGTTGCTATGCTTGTGTATAGGGGAAAAGGGTGAGGAAATAACCCTTCAACCGGTAAGAATATACACTAACGATAATGGAGTATTTACTTAAAGATATTGTATTGTTTTCTATTATACCTTTGTCTGATTATTGGACACGACCTAATTCTTATTAGTGCAGCAGAATACATATTTGAGATAGTCTTTTATAGGCTAAAATATATAATTGTAAACATACTTAAAACTCATCTTCATAATTTAAAGTCATAATTGTAAGATCCTGGAAGAATTTAAATAATATTGACAGTATCGTTTTTGATACGTCTGTGATTAATTCTTATTTTGTTCTAGTACCACTAGCTGTTGCAAATGTCAACTTAAACACGTTTTTAGAAAGGTATTAACACGAAAATGCGATGGTCTATGGTAGTTAGTGGCTTGGTCCATTCTTCTCAATAGTTAATATTCGAAAGTCAGTGACCAATGTTTTTCCCTGCTAATTTGCATGAGATACAAATACAATTTACTCAAATCCGTGGATTTATGTGCAGTCATTCAAATTACAGTGAATATTCATGTCATAAAAAAGTACTTATATACTTATTGTCAGTTTATACTTCTATTAATAAATAATTATTGTATAAGTGATCGAGCCTTTTGCTTGGTAAATAACAAATTCCTGGACGCGTTTGAGTATAATATAAAACAATATGGTACAACTTCTTCTAAGTAAATATGCTTATGTCGCTGTGTGCCGGCGCGGTACCATCTCGTGTTGTTGACTTAGTTTTGTCAACATCGGTCTGTAAGTAACATAATAACAATTATACAACCGATGGAAGTGCAGAACATGTATTTGTACATATGCTCAAGGTAAACATATTCATAAAAAAATTGATTACCCGGCAAACAAGGCATATGATACGTTTCGATAGACTAAAACAGAAGTGTTTGTATCGAATTGCCGTTGTAATTCTTTTGTATTTTTTTAAAGAAATATTTAAGGTACAAAAGAGACATTGCGCACTTAAGTTTCAATAAATTGTGTGTGCGTCTGCAAATGTGATCGACCTCGAAAAGGTGTTCTGCGAATAATATCGCAATACTGCCTTTTAATCCGGGCTATACATTTTCTACATAAAAGAAATCACTTGGTAAAACGACTTCGACGATGCATTGTTTGAAATTCAACGCATACTTTAGTAAAAATAACAGATCAAATTAAAGATGATTTATATACTATGTTATTAAAACATACGATCTGAAACGTGAATATCTCAATGATATTTTTATTGTTTAATGTTGATTGCTGTCATTAGTATGATATATTCAGTATCTTGTATCGGCCTACTTTCGTACTGCTGAAAAAAGCACCATCTTCCTCAAACAAATCATGAAACAAAACTCACTAGTGACGATGCAGTCGTTAATTTAGAGAGCAATATTGTTGTTTGGTCTTTAAAGTCCACTAATTGTGCAATAAACTCGTCACTTTTGCGGAAACCAAATGAAACGTATATTCTCGTTAAGTGCACATTTAAATATCTTTTGGCATGGTGCTAGGTCAAATACAGTTCCTTGCTATTTTAAAAGAGAAGTACATGAAAAATACCTGAAATATAAGCATTGTACTAGAAATGTGGTTTTGTGTTTCATACCATCGTTAGTTTCCAAGCTCATTTATTTGAGTTCTGATCGAGCTCTGACATTCAATTTTCCTATTTTGTTAAAGACCGTTAAGTGATGCTAGATGCTAGCTATTCACGACATGCGTTGGAAACAATTTAAAGATAACAAGTGATATTACATTTCTATTAAAAAGGTTTTATGTGTGTAGATCTTTTATATTATTTGTCAAAGAATGTGGAATTTAGAGAAGGGAAAAGCCCGACTATGGCCGCTAGATGTATTGTCCATTTGACGTAGAAACATGTGCGTAATCATTCATGAGACTTTCATTTATTTATGAATGCTAACAACGTGGTAATTAAAACGCCAAAGAAATCTCGTAAACTCATTTCTAGGTCGCCGTGGCGTCATGGATATGGTGTCCGCCTAGCGACCGGGAGGTCATGGGTTCGATCCCCACAGTGGGAACGTTCTTTCGATCTCCCCCAAAGACACCAAGTACTGGTTCTTAGTCCCAGGAAACGGACTCGATAGCGTTTCAGTAAGCCTCAGGCTTCCGATGTTATCGAGCTAAAATAAATAGGTTTAATCTAAACTCATTTCACCAGGCGGTGTTTACCGTGTCACCGAATACGCAAGAGCGCGGCATGTTAACCCCGCCATTCCTTGACCCCCTCCCCCACCGTGTTCCAATCGACAAAGATGCCTCCTTCAATACTATATATATTTTGTGAAACAAAATTAAGCAAAAGTTAATTCATTGTTCTTTATCACTTTAACAATGACTGGTTTTCAAATTTGCAGATTCAAAATATACATTGCCGCAAGCCCAAAGGGTATTAAACGCGCGCATAATGTTCTGCGTTTACATAAATTATTTATATTGCTTCAAACAACAGCAGTGTAAATAGAGAATATTTTGTGAGTTTTGGATAAATAGAGAATACTAGGTTAGCGTTGAATAGAGAGACGTTTATGTTGCGAGGCTTAGAACGCCGGGAGCGCGAGCCTTGGCGAGCGCTTTCGGTGTTCGAGCCTAGCAACATAAACTTCTCTCTATTCAACGCTAATCCTAGTATTCTA
Organism: Dreissena rostriformis; assembly: GCA_007657795.1. NCBI lineage: Eukaryota > Metazoa > Mollusca > Bivalvia > Myida > Dreissenidae > Dreissena > Dreissena rostriformis. The sequence goes on along the minus strand of VMBQ01000396.1, from coordinate 246,028 downwards.
TTTATCCCATCAATTTTCTTAGTCGTCAATAATTTAGTCTTTTATTGATAAAATAAAAGCATAAACACATTACACGAACTGAATCTAACATTGCGTAGTAATATTAATTGTGATCTTTCCCGTTTACGGAACTCGAAATAGTCCTTAAACATTCCACGCAAAAGAAGAGTAACGAGACAAAATATCGCTATTTGCCTCGATTCAAATTTAATTAGCATTCCAAATGTTACACACTCAAGTAGAACACAAACGCTTTTGTTCAAATAACAATTCTAGTTTCACCACTACACTAAACAAAAGAATGGCTGCCATTTTGAACTTACGTCAGGCATGATTCAGCATTTATCCCCGCCGATAATGTAAATTTTATTCTATAAACAACTCTTCTTTTTACACACTTTTTACTAACTGGTATAACATCTACTGCTTCTTGTACTACTCACTAAGTTGTGTAATTACCATGTTTATTTTCGTCAGTTTTGTTTGCTTGTATGGCGAGTTAAAATTTCTGCACACAAAACAAAATTGATTTCTTCATCGCGATTTTGGATAAAACACGCTTACCTCAATGACAACTTTAATCCAATCCTAATAAAAATACAGTTACAACGATAGGTACTTCCATTTTCTGTTCTTCAATCCCTGTTTTCGACATTTATTTTAACCAAACTATTTTTTAATAACGCTTGAATTTGTTCTGACCCAAAACACAATTTTCGAAACCGTACTTCTATCGAAGCGAGTTATTTTATTAATATTGTAATTTACAATTAGATGCATTACGACTACACAATCCGAAATAAGTTTGGGATTCGTTCGATGCTTTAACAAATATTTTACTGTTAAATAAAACAACACGTCCGACTTGTCCATCTAAAAATCCAGAGATTCAAAATAAAACTGGTGTGTTTCGTCACAGAAATTACGTCACACGAGAAACGTCATAAATTGCGCAATCAATTGAATGAAATATAAAAGAACGGAAAGCCGGTTTTGAGATAAATTTAATTGTATATGAAGATTGAAAACCTGCAACCCTTTCTTTCAAAGTTGTCGTTAATAAGTAGAACGATATTTTGTAGATATACAGCGTAAAACATATCCGTGAATATAAAGAGTGTAATTTTATAAGTATTTGTCAAATTGTATCATTTTAAGCTACATGTGTACGTTTGTTTATTTTTCTGTATAATTGACATTGTATACGGTATATGTTAACTTAAATTTTCGTCGGTTTTATTAACGCTTGTGTCGTGTACACTATTGCATGGACGAAAACATCAGAAATTCATCTTTTCAATCCCCTATATAAAATTACATATGAACCTCGCCCTGGAAAAATGGGACTAATGCATGTGCGTTAAGTATCATCACAGATTAGCCTGCCGCTTTTATTAAATTGTTCGTTTAAAGCGAGTCTGTTCTAAACGAAAATCCAGTCAAGGCGGAAAGTGTCGTCCCTGCGGACTGCACAGGCTTATCTGGGAAGACTCTTCATGCACATGTATTAAACCCAGTTTTAACAGAACGCTACTATTTTTGTATCACCTTCCCGTGTGACAGATGGGAGTGGGCCCCACCGCAGCGACGCCCAAGAACCTCGTGCTGTATATCCACGGACTGAGCGCCCCCTCGCGGGCCGTTTGGATGGCGGCCAAGGCGGCTAACATCCCCGTCACCATCCGCTACCTGGACCTCTTCAAGGGGGAACACAAGACACCGGAATTTGCAAAGGTACACACACGGCCCATTACTCGTGTAAAGTAGAAGCAGTTATTCTTAACATAGATCAAGTCATTTCTTTAATGATTGCAACTGTTTTTAAATATGTTATGTTGCTTTAAGAAATTATGTCATTGCCTGTATTAACATAGTATTGCTATAATGTATAATTGGCATGCATATAGATTTGTATTATCAATTAAATTCACACGATTTCTAAGTAATACTTATGAAACAGCAAGAGGATGCAAATTTTATAAGTTAACTTAAACTTTCAAACAGCTGTTTAATATAATTACGAGGACATGTAGTTTAGTGTTTTGACTTCAAAAACTATAAAAATGGCTCTTATTTACGTTTTGTGTTACTTTAAATGCAAACGTTATGTGTTACTCTAAAAGGAAAAGTTATGTGTTATCCTAAATGACAACGTAATGTTATTCTCTAAATGCAATAGTTATGTGTTACTCTAAATGCAAACATTTTAAATAATCATAGAATGACAGAGAGTAGGCTGTTGAAAGATCACGCAGATGAGTTTTACATGAGCCTAACGTATTTCAGATTAACCCCGACACTACAGTACCTACATTACAAGATGGCGACTTTTCATTATGGGAAAGGTTGGTGTTCTCTTAAGTTATTCTTAATCCTGTTTGACTGATTATTTCCTGTATGTATGTGTGTTTGTGTGTCTGCCAGACTGTCTGCCTGGCTGCCTGTGTGTCTGAGTGTCTGCTAGCCTGTCTACATGCATGCCTGTCTGTGTTTCTGTCTGTCCGTCCGTCCGTTCGTACGTCTGTCTAATAGCGTTAAATTTTTACTTTACAAAAGTAACTAGATTTATCTAAATATGTTGATGACATCGTTTGTCTAAATTATTGTTCAATGGAACAGCACTTACCGGTATTGCAAATATTGTTTCACAGTCGGCCTATCATGACATACCTGATATCGCGGTACAGCAAGAACTCCCGGCTCTACCCGAAGGATCTGCAACAGCGGGCCGTGTGTGACCGTCTTCTTCACTATGACCTGGGCTCCGTTTACAAGACCATTAGCGAATATATGGTGAGATACATGTATACAAAATGGATAGATTTTATACTCACACTCTCATATATTTATTCGCAAAACATGAAAGAAAAAGGAACCCTTAAAAAATGTGCATTTTAAACAGATCAGTCCTTTTCCTTTTGTAATTTATTTTTCAAGCACATGGGGGAAATCTTATATAACATAATTATTCGAATAATTATTTGGAAATGGTATTTAACTGTTTCAAACGTCGGTCTAACTTAGCGGAAAACAGCAAATAAAATACCAAAGACCAATAAACTGAACGTACAGAATAGGGATTTTATACAGCAGCAAAATTGCACGTAGTGGAAAAGAAGAAATACGAGGTAATTGAAAATCAATACATGTGTATAAGTCCATCAGAATCTAAAGGAAATAATTATATATGAGTCTCGCTCTGTGAAAACGGGGCTAAATGCATTTGCGTAAAGTGTCGTCCCAGATTAGCCGGTGCAGTCCGCAAAGGTAATCAGGGACATTACTTTCCGTCTTAACTGGATTTTCTCTAGGAAGAGACTCTCTAAACGAAACATTCCATAAAAGCGGAAAGTGTCGTCCCTGATTAGCATGTGCAGACTGTACAGGCTAATCTCGGACAACACTGTTCGCACATGCATTAAACCCCGTTTTCCCAGAGCCCGCTCAATTATATACGTAAGTGCCTAACTTAAGTCAAGTGAATCTTTCTTTTGTTCCAGTATCCCCAGCTGTTCCAAGCCAAGCCCCCTGACACGGACAAGGAGGCTGCCATGCGGAAAGTGTTCGACTACATGAACCGACAGCTACAGGTAATGTTCAGACAGGGGCCAGTTGCCGTAAGTTGTCGAAGAAATTCCGTTTGAATGTTATTTGTGCCTCGTTCTGGGCCAACTGTGCTTAATGCATTTAAGTATACCGGTGTACATGTTAATAGTTCCCGAGCCGACAATGACCATTCGAGCCTTAATGCATGTGCGTAAAGTGTAATTCGAGATTAGCCTGTGCAGTCCGCATAGGCTAATCAGGGACGACACTTTACGCCTAAACTGAATTTTTGCTAAGACTTCCTTGAAACGAAATATACAATAAAAGCAGAAAGTGTCGTACCTGATGAGCCTGTGCGGACTTCACAGGCTAATATGGGACCACACTTTACGCACGTGCATTTAGCCCCGTTGTTAGAGAGCGAGACTCATATAACAACGGACACATACCCTCGCCCTGTTTGTTAAGTTTGCAAATAAATCAGTTGTTATTGTACCCTCGGATTGTTATTAGAGTACAAAGTTATCAATCATCTGGCAATAATTGACTGTATGTGGTAACTATGAAATCCTGTCTTTATTTGTATGTACAAAGTACGAGATAACGTTTCGTAAGCTATAAATACGGGTATCTCGTGAATACGATAGTGATTTCGATTTTGTAACACGTAATAACCAGTATATCACTCGTAACTATAATATCAAACACATATCTAATCTTGCACTATAACCAGTTTAAACTTTAAACGAACATTTTGGTTTGAAGAGCAAGGGAGACAGTTCAGTCATGTAATGAACAGCAGTTGTTTCCCTTGATGGAAAGCCTTATTATTCATATAATTTGGCTTTTTATAGNATTAAAAAAAACAACATATAATAGCAAATTCAATACGTATACTGTATTGATATGATAGAGATTACAATTCTAGTATGAAATGTGTCCACTTTATCAAATTCTAGTATTGAAATGGGTCCATTTTCTCAATGGTATCGTATACAAATGGGTCTGCTTTTTCAAAAATCTTGTATCAAAATGGGGTGTAAGATCTGGCCTTGACGAAACTGGTCAAATTCACGAGTTATGGCCCTTTGCCCAGCATTTGTCCGGTTGTGTATTTCCAGGTGCTGAGGTACATATCCGTGGACTTTTTCAACGATACCCTGATTTATGGCCCTTTAGTCCATTGATACTTTTTATTTTGGTTCAATGGACAGAAGTACATGTGATTGGGCGGCATAACAATAATACATTCTTTTCCACGAGTTATGGCCATTTATCCGCTGATATGTATAATTTTACTTCTCCAGGGACAGAAGTACATGTGATATGACAGCATGAGAATAATACCTTGATTTCCACAAGTTATGGACCTTGTGCACTGATTACTATAATTTTACATGTCCATGGACAGAAGTACATGTGCGGGGACGACATGACAATAATACCTTCATTTTCACGAGTTATGGACCTTTGTCCACCGATGTTTGTTATTTTGTTTCCAGGGACAGCAGAACATGCGTGGTGACGACATTACTATGATTAATAACCCTTTGTATACTGACATTAATTATTGTTTCCAGGGACAGAAGTAACTGTGATGTGACTTCATGATAATAATTCCTTCATTTCCAAAAGTTATGGTTCTTTATCCGCTGATACTTATTATTTTACGTTTCCGATGACAGAAGTACATGTGATGTGACATCATGCCAATAATACATTATGGTCCTTTATCTACTGATATTTACTATTTTACGTTTCCAGGGACAGACAAAACTACATGTGCTGTGACGACATGACCATAATAGACTTCTCCAACGATACCGCGATTTGTGTCCCTTTGTCCATTGATATTTACATGGACAGAAGTAAATGTGATGTGGCAGCATGCCAATAATACCTTCATTTCCAAGATTATGGTCCTTTATCCGCTTATATTTGAGTCACGCTCTGAGAAAGTGGGGGTTAAATGCATGTGCGTAAAGTGTCGTCCCAGATAAGCCAGGTAATCAGGGACGAAACTTTACGCGCATGCATTTTATCCCCTTTTCAAAGAGCGCGGCTTATGTGTTATTGTACGTTTCCAGGGACAGAAGTACATGTGCGGCGACGACATGACGATAGTGGACATCTCCATGGCGACCAACCTGGCGCTCATCGAGCTGCGCAACTACAAGCTGGACCAATGGACGCTGCTGGTCACGTGGTATCAGCGCATGAAGAGTCTCCCGTACTGGGCTGAGTGTAACCAGGGACTCTACGAATGGAAGTCGCCCATGATGGGGGAATAGACGCGCTTTGTGGATGCTACGCCATTACTTTATATATTTGAGCCTCGCTGTGAAAAGTTGAATGCATGTGCTGAAGTGTCATGCCAGGTTAATCAGGGACGACACTAACCACCTTGACAGGATTTTCGTTTAGAAGAGACTTCCTTTTAACAAAACTTAAATCAAAGTGGAAAGTGTTGTCCCTGATAAGCATGTGCGAACTGCACATGCTAATCTTGGACGAACGTTTACGAACATGCATTAAACTCTGTTTCCCAGAGTGAGACTCATTTCATTTCAATAAATAATAAACTTAAGAAGATTGTTAAACACTCAGTGTAACTATCCTAAGGAATAATAAATAATAATTAGTAATTGGATTATCTCTCCTCTTATTCCTCCTTTTGATGTTTCAGTTCAAAGTACATGTACTTGACTGAAAATGACACTTTTGTTACGGATTTAGTACAGTACTTAACGAACACTTTAAATTGACTCTTAAACATGTAAGTGCTTGTTTCTTTCTAAGTTACTGTGGTAATGTGTTAAGTTTTGCCAATATACAACATTTTTAAAAGGTTGTCACGTGTGGCCAGAACTGTAATTTTTTTTAAGAATTTGATGCATTTTTGGTGTGGCATATAATAGCCAAAATATATGAAAAACATTTTACCAGAATGTTATATTTATTCCTGATGTGGCAATTATGCCAAAATGGGACTTCAAGTCAGAATATATGGAAAGTAGTTAGTTTTGGTTGTATTATATATATTGTGTCAATAAATAAAAAGTACATTGTAAATATAAACTAAATTAGTGACCTTAAGATTAATTAACAAAATTTACATTTATAATTCATGGCTATGTTTATTGGGTACTTGACATGTCTATATCATAATTGTGTGATGTTCTGAGAAAACTGGGCAAAATGCTTGTGCGTAAATTGTCATCCCTGATTAGCCTGTGCAGTCCGCACAGGCTAATCAGGGACGACAATTTCCGCTTTATGGAATTTTTTGTTTAAATGATGTCTCTTCTTAGCGAAAATCTTGTTTAAGCGGAAAGTGTCGTCCCGGATTAGCCTGTGCGGACTGCACAGGCTAATCTGGGATGACACTTTATGCACAAGCATTTTGCCCAGTTTTCTCAGAACACGACACAATTTATTTACAGAACGAGTTGTTTTCATCAGATTAATTTTCCCACATACATGGTTACTTGGATTGAAGACATTTAAATTAGATGTGGTTGTTTTTTTTGTCAGAATATGAGAAGAAATGCTACATGTACTAAGCAACCAGCTGATTCGGTAGATGTTAATGCGTGATTTAAATTAAAATAACAAAATGCTGCGTGCTCTTGAATGCTCTTCAACTTACTTTGTGGGGGTATAAAAATAAACATCTGAAACTTGGATAATAATAGTTACCATTTATTGACATCAAATAGCAACATTTTAACACTGGAAGCTTATAAATAGACAATTGTTCCAAGACACAGCATGGCCATTTTGTGGACATACATAGTTTAAGAACTTTTAAAAAAATGCATTAAACACGACATAATAAGGGAACTGAAATAGGTCTTATCGCGTGTTTATTTATTTATGAAAATAGCCAAATCGAGAAATTGCTTTGTTGTTTAAATAGCAAAAATGACAAACTGGTCCAGGCAATTTGTACGTTTGATTGGGTTTTAATAATGACAACATTCAACATACTGCATGCCAATTTGTGCTATTTACAAGCCACTATTTAAAGTGAAACAATTCATTATAAATGATTGTGGTCTATTAATTTCCACAGATGAAATCAAATACAAGTATATTGACTAGATGGTTAAACTTGGGTACTGTTAATGGGAATATATACATAAAAGGAGTACAGAACCGATAACATATTTTTTAATTTGCATTTAACCAAATAATAATTATATATTGAGCAACAAATGTTTTGAAGACAATCTCTGATAAAATAGTCCTTACATAAAATTATTTTGAATAAAGACAATTTTATGAAACAGGCTCAAAATACATACAGGTCACATACATGTTTATACAGTTGATGCATTTTGTAATGCAATATAAAACAGAAAAAAAAGAAAAAAGTAATGTATGAAGAATTCCAAAAATCAAGACACATTATAGAAAATGTTGATACATTAAATAGTGGTCATCTGGCTAAAAACCAAAATTAAGTTATATTCCAAGTAATGTGAATCATCACCCCAAAAAGCATACCATAGAACAGATAATTTCATGAAATATATATGAAAGAAATAATTTATTATTATTTGATTTTTATAAACATTTCTGGTTCCTAGAGAGTTGAACAAACTCAGTGCATAATGGCCTGTCTTTACAGGCTACCATTAAAACACCACAGAATATACATTACCGGTATGTTAATTGATATAAATTATGGAAAACAAATTGACATCATATTGAAATAAATACATTTTATACAAATAATATTAAATGCACATTAAATTGAAGAAAACAAAATCATATTAGTCACTTTTACCACAATTATGTAGAGTTGTGAATTAACTCATCTATGACAAATTGTCTCAAGATTAATATTTGTATTGGTGTCTTGGGATATGTTATATTGATGATACAAAACGACAAATGTGTCTTTATATACCAGCAATATGTGTTGTTCTGTATTACCAACACTGGTAAAAAGACTTCCATATGCTAAGAACCAATTTTTTTAAGACATTATAATTTGGACCCAGCTAATTATTCTTAACAATACAGTAGCAAAAATTTTTAAAAGTGTTTCGTCAACACTTATAAAATTTGCTTATGACCTGGCAATATATTTTTCTCAAAACAAGACAATGTCTTATACATATTTAATATTAAAACATGACATAAACATGAAGTTAATCTTCAATCATAATATTGCACTGTTACAAGAATGATTTTACTGAAGAATACACAGATAAAACAGTAAATAGTTTGTGCATTTGGTATATTAAACAAAAAACATGTCAATTTATGCTCATTTTGTTTGAAAAAGAAACAAATTTGTGTCGTGTTCTGAGAAAACTGGGCATAATGCTTGTGCGTAAATTGTCATCCCAGATCAGCCTGTGCAGTCCGCACAGGCTAATCAGGGACGACAATTTCCGCTTTTGTGGAATTTTTCATTTAAATGATGTCTCTTCTTAGCGAAAATCCAGTTTAGGCGGAAAGTATCGTCCCTGATTAGCCTGTGCGGACTGCACAGGCTGATCTGGGACGACACTTTACGCACATGCATGATGCCCAGTTTTCTCAGAACACGACAAATTTAACAAACACGAGGGCACAAGATCATAAACATGTTTATTACTGTAGTTGCTGGTAAAATACAAACTACTATCATTTTGGTAATTTTCAATTTAAACACAATAATGTTATTTAAATCAAATATGAGAAACTTCTTAAGAATAAATTTAAAGAAATTTGACTTTAAATAATAGCATTCACATAAGGATCAGTATGCCTCTGTTAACCCTTTGCATGCTGGGATATTTGTCGTCTGCTAAAATGTCGTCTGCTGAATTTCTAAAATTATCATTTTCTTCGATTTTTTTTTCAAAGAATACTATCAGAATAGCAAACAGTTTGGATCCTGATGAGACGCCACGTTCTGTGGCGTCTCATCAGGATCCAAACTGTTTGCAAAGACCTTTAAAATCCGGTTCCAGCGCTTAAAGGGTTAACATTTCTTTAAAAAACACAACATATTTGAATAATAATAATACTTTTGTAATGACAAATAATATAATCATAATCTGTATGACACATACCGAAAAGTTTAAGTGGCAACAAGGGAGATAATCTTGTGGCTACATGGGAGATAATCTTGTGCTGGCTCCATCCCTTCTGACGGTACTATACAGAAGTGCTTCAGGTATATCACTAGATTGTAGTGTCTCATTTATTGCGTAGATCTACTAGAACAATGCTCCTGTCGTCCACAAATTTAGCATGGGAACTAGCCTGAAACAGAATAGATAGCAAGTACTTTTTTTCTTTCAGATAAAAATACACATCATTCATAACAAACTTTGGTTTTTTGGAATAGCAAATGAAAGGTTTCTTATTTAAAATGTTTCCTAAACAATCATTTAACATGATATTGCTGACCTTCCAAGATCAAAATAAGCGTTGTTAAACGACTCATTTGCGCTCTAAACAAGAGATGTGTTTGTCAGAAACACAATGCCCCCTATTACGCCGCTTTGAAATAAAATTTCAATATATCATTTGGCAGGTTAAGCAAGTATCTTCCTTTTAAAGCTAATTACTTCCCTCAAAATGTGCAGCTCCATGAGATGCACATGCATGCCAAATATCAAGTTGCTATCTTCAATATTGCAAAAGTTATGGCCAACTTTAAAGTTTTCAAACGGATGGACAGACGGACTGACAGTTCAACTGCTATATGCCACTCTACCGGAGGCATAAAACAGTTTATCACCCCAGCATGGTAAAGTGAAATACGCTTATCTTTTAAAATGCATTTTTTTATTGAAATTATTTTAGAATTAAACAAAGCAAAATACCTACACATTTTATATTGGATATTTTTTCTCCCCAAAAATTGAATATATTCCATAAAGAAAAAATGCTTCAATATGCGACATATCTCAATCAAGAACCTATACAAACAGAAAGTGAAGATCTACAAGGACATAACAGGGGTTATGCTCCTTTTTGGTTCCCTACCTACTGCCCCACCAATGTTGAAATGTCATTTGAAAATTAATATAATGTTGCAAAATAGTCATTGACATTTTAATAGGCTCTACTTACAAAGTTTACAGTGGAATCATTTTAATTCGCGGTATAAAATGTTTGCACATTTTCAATAACTGACATATATGCATGGTCCATAAAACATGCATTGTCAATCTTTTTTATCCAACAGAATATGCATTGAATGGTCAAGGTTATGTCCACTTTGGCAAGACATCAGTTGAGTCGTGTTCTGAGAAAACTGGGCATAATGCATGTACGTAAAGTGTCGTCCCAGATTAGCCTGTGCAGTCTGCACAGGCTAATCCGGGACGACACTTTCCGCCTAAACTGGATTTTCACTAAGAAGAGACATCATTTAAACGAAAAATTCCATTAAAGCGGAAATTGTCGTCCCTGATTAGCCTGTGCGGACTGCACAGGCTAATGTGGGATGACAATTTACGCACAAGCATTATGCCCAGTTTTCTCAGAACACGACACAGTGGAATGCTCCAAAACTAGTATGACAGCAATAAGTATTTGCGGTGGTCATACATTTTGTGAAATGGCAGGAGAATTTAAAGCGGGAAAAATTAAACCTCCTAAAAAATGAGTGATTCCACAGTATCTGAAGTATAAATCTCACAAAAACCTGGTATTTAACAAACTTACAGTAAATGTCACCAAACTGACCTTCCACCCTGCTCCTTTTAAGCATCCCCCTGCGCCTGTTATGGTCATAGATCTATTCCTATAACACAGGGACTTTTACACTTAAATTTTGTCAATTCTTAGTATGAGCATCATTCTTGGAAAAATTGGCTTAATGCATGTGCGTACAGTGCAGTTGCAGATTAGCCTGAGCAGTCCGCACAGGCTTATCAGGGACAACACTTTCTACCTAAACTAGATTTTCAGGGATGACAAATGCATGCAATTACGCACATGCATTAAGCCCAGTTTTCCCAGGACAAGGCTCATATAGGTCCTTGTGTTTTCCCCCTATCTTAAACCTTGGCATGCTGGGATATTTGTCGTCTGCTAAAATGTCGTCTGCTGAATTTCTAAAATTAGCATTTTCTTCGATTTTTTTTTTCAAAGTATATTATCAGAATAGCAAACAGTTTGGATCCTGATGAGACGCCACGTTCTGTGGCGTCTAATCTGGATCCAAACTGTTTGCAAAGGCCTTCAAAATTCGGTTCCCGCAGTGAAAGAGTTAACTGACCTCAAAGACTGGAGGATGTTTGGTGTGCTCATGATGGCCCCTCTTGCTGCACCGAGCGATCTCCGGCAGTCCAAGGTCAGGAGTCAACATAAATACCCCAGTTCTGGAAAGAAACGGGGAGAAAATAAGAGAATTTAAAGGTTGATTTAGCTTATGAACTTTTCATACTATTTATCAAACATCTTTTAATAAATCTCAATCTAAATGTATTACTTAATACATGTAATAAGGTTAACTTAACTTAATCCTATTTATTTAAGCTTGAAAGCATAAAAAATCTATGGCTTATTAGGGCACTCTCAAGTCCATTTCCTGGGTAGAACCAGTACTTTATGTTGTTGGATGAGACCTTGAAAACACTCCCCTACCAGAAATCAGACCCTTAATCCCTAATCATCAAGCCACTTCGCCACTGTGAACTCTATCTATGAGTTACACGATAAAATCCTGTAACTGAAAAATAGCTGCATATATTTTCCGTTGACAACAATTTCCTTTACAATTTTTCTGACAATAACTTTTTAAACAAATTGCTCCTTATAATATTGCATTTCCTCAGGTTTTAAAACAAACAAAACAAAAGCCTTAATATGTTTGTCATCCAAAACTCTGTTCTGGATACATAGTATATCAGTCAAGTTAGATAGCACTTTACATCGCCAAAGATGGACCTTTGTGAGAACAATCAAAGTTAACATCATAAGAGCCAAATAAAATTGAACACAAAGTTATCATTACTCAAGCTCATTCTGGGAAAACTGGACTTGATGCATGTTGGTCAAGTGACATCCCCAGAATAGCCTGTGCCTTCTGCACAGGCTAATCTGTGACAACACTTTCCACCTGAACTAGATTTTAGTTTACAAAATACTTCCTTAACATGAAAAGTTTCATTAAAGCAGAAAGTGTCGTCCCTGATTAGCCTGTGCGGACTGCACAGGCTTATCTGGGATGACACTTAACACACATGCATTAAGTCCAGTTTCAAAGAAAGGGGCTTACTCGTTGAATTTAGGGGAGACAACCACTGCCACAGCTTCTGGCATCAGTTGCTGATAAGGGTAGTGGGTGTGAAGGTCAACACTGGACAGAAAGGCCGTCTGTGTAGGATGGGTCTGAAAGTAAAAGTACATTACCCATATGAGCCTAGCTCTCTGAAAAGGGGGTTAAATGCATGTGCGTATTGTGTCGTCCCAGATTAGCATATGCAGTCCGCACAGGCTTATCAGGGACGACACTTTCCGTTTTTTATGCATTTTTCGTTAGAAGGAAGACTCTTCTTGACAAAAATCCAGTTAAGGCTGATATGTGGTCCCTGATTTGCCTGTGCTGACTACACAGGCTAATCTGGGACAACACTTTACGCTCATGGTTTTAACCCTGTTTTCTCAGAGCGTGACTCAGATGAATTTATTTGAGATACACTTTAGCATTAGTTAAAATATTTATAAAACTGAATGCTTGTTTTCTATATACATGTAAATGTATAGCAAAGTCTTAATAAACACAACGATCAACTTACAAAATCAGTTGTGCCATAGGATGCATCAAAATGGTTATTAAAGATATATAAAGATCCATCAAAAAGGTCACTCAAATCATACTTTGGAATTGTCCAGACTCAATGTCCAAATGATAAAAGATAATACAAATTTAACGTACTTTATTAACAAGAGCTGTCAGAAGACAGCGCTCTCGACTATTCAAGTGCTTGACAGTATAAAGTAAGCCATCATGGGGAAATTGTTCATATTCAACAAGGTCAAGGTAAAATAGTCGTATTCTAACTGGAAGAGGACCATAATTGAAACATATTGATCGCTTATGTTTTAAAGAAGTGGTACGTTCAGGTATATTTTCCACAATCTATTGAACATTTGTAAAGACATAAAACAAACTAATACAATTATATTTTAAGTTTGATAGCAATAGCTTAGGTGGGATGGTTGAGCGGTCTTTAAAAACAAGAGCACCGTCAAGCAGTGGCCAACGCTCGGCTGTGGGTGCAGTTTTGAAAAAAAAAAAAGAAAAAAAAAAGACCTTTGACCTTGAAGGATGACCATGACCTTTCACCACTCAAAATGTGCAGCTCCATGAGATACACATGCATGTCAAATATGAAGTTGCTATCTTCAATATTGAAAAAGTTATGACCATTGTAAAAGTTTTCGGACGACGACCACAAGGATGACGACGCGGAAGACAAGAGGGCTATGACAATTCCTCGGGTTTTCTTTGAAAACCACCGAGCTAAAAATACAAACAAAAAATTAAAAAAAACTTGAGTTTGTTTAAGGGGTGTTGCGGCAGTTTATTTAACCGAGAATATATTTATGGCAACACCGATGCTATTATCACAACCCAATAGTTTTGTTATCAGAATCATCACACATTTATGACCGAGTTGGTTCATAATAGGTACTCAGTGGTTCGATCCCAGGTGCGGTAAACTTTTTTTTATTCTTTTTTTCTTTCTTTTATTTCACTCTTGTTTTTTTCCTGGAGCTCTTTAGTCCTGTTGTTTACATTAATAAATTTAAAGCATTTAATCACAAACTCCAAAACATGCCGAAATCTGTCAACAAGTCCCTGTTATGGAGGATTAAGGTCGAGTTTGATACTGTATGGTCTTATGTTTGTGATTAAATATTGTATTAGTGCTGTGTTTTAGTAAGCCGTTGTGATCCCAATTAAGATTGTAAACAATCTATAATGTTTATGCATAACAGTCTGTGTACCGGTACTTGGGTTTCGCCTAATTGCTGTATTTTAGGAAATTTGACATAGACGGTAGGGATAGTTGAACAAAAAAATCTCTGTTAAAAGTGCGGTGACCCCCCTTTTTTATTTTTGTTTTATGATAACAATACGTAGATGAACATATTTGAGCAGTTTCGCAAAAAGTTATTAGATAGAACTTTTTTAACTTCCATTTTTGTGTTAAAATAGTAAAAAAAATACGTTTTTTTGGGTGACATAAAAATTATAAAAATTAAAATTTCTTAAAATTTAACTTGTGTTCTCCATTTTTTGGTAGTTTGTGGTTTAATTAAATGGTATATGATATATAT
>VMBQ01000396.1:208368-229493 GCA_007657795.1 Dreissena rostriformis | reverse complement strand
ACTACATACCAAATTTAGTAGCCCTAGGCTCTATAATTATGAACAAGAAGATTTTTAAAGTTTGCACAAAATAGGCCTTATTTAAGCATATGTTCATTTGTGTGACCCCCGGGGCAGGGTCAAATTTGACCCCAGGGGCATAATTTGAAAAAACTTGGTAGAGAACTTTAAGATTTTAATACATACCAAATTTGGTAAAAATAAGCCCAATGGTTATGGACAAGAAGATTTTTAAAGTTTGCACAAAATAGGCCCAATATAAGCATATGTTCAACTTTGTGACCCCTGGGGAACGGTCAAATTTGATCGCAGGGGCTTAATTTGAACAAACTTGGTAGAGGACTATTAGATGTCATTACATACCAAATTTGGTAGCCCTATGCCATACGGTTATGGACAAGAAGATTTTAAAAGTTTGCACAAAATAGGCCTTATTTAAGCGTATGTTCATTTTTGTGACCCCCGGGGCAGGGTCAAATTTGACCCCAGGGGCATAATTTGAAAAAACTAAGTAGAGAACTATTATATGTCACTACATACCAAATTTGGTAGCCCTAGGCCCTACGGTTATGGACAAGAAGATTTTTAAAGTTTGCAAAAAATAGGCTTTATATAAGCATATGTTCATTTTTGTGACCCCCGGGGCAGGGTCAAATAATTTGAACAAACAAAGTAGAGAACTATTAAATGTCACTACATACCAAATGTGGTAGCACTAGGCCCAATGGTTATGGACAAGAAGATTTTTAAAGAATGCACAAAATAGGCTTTATATAAGCATATGTTCATTTGTGTGACCCCCGG
Source organism: Dreissena rostriformis (assembly GCA_007657795.1). Taxonomy (NCBI): domain Eukaryota; kingdom Metazoa; phylum Mollusca; class Bivalvia; order Myida; family Dreissenidae; genus Dreissena; species Dreissena rostriformis. Next base: position 228,689 of record VMBQ01000396.1, on the reverse strand, counting down.
GGCGGGGTCAAATTTGACCCCAGGGGCATAATTCGAAGAAATTTGAAAGAGGTTCACCCCAGGAACATTTGTGAGAAGTTTCATCAGAATTGGACTTGTAGTTTAGGAGAAGAAGATGTTTAAAGAAAAAATTAACGCACGCACGGACGCACGCCCGCACAACGGACACAGGACCATGACATAAGCCCCACTGGCCTTTGGCCTATATATATAGTCGAGCTAAAAAACTGCAATTGCTTGGAAATATACTAAGTTGTGTTTGATGTATACATGCCCTGGTTGGTGAAGGATAACCCATTTGAATTACAACAGCATAAATATGTGTGTCATGCATTTGAAAAAGCATAATTTAACATACATAGAATATCAGTCGAGTTAGATAGCACTTCAAATCGTCATCAGAGCAGAGAAATTAAGATTTAATTAAGATATAATGTCCTAACCATGGTATTATTGAGTGCTTCTGTACAGGACTGATATGTATCACTTAACCCATTTATGCCTAGTGGACTCTCCCATTCTTCTAAATTGGATCAATTTATAACCAAAATTAGGGATGTCCAGTATATTTATTTCTATATTTGGAATATTTCTTACAGAAATTCCTTTAAGCAAACAGCGCAGACCCTGATGAGACGCCGCATCATGCGGCATCTCATCTGGGTCTACGCTGTTTGCCAAGGCCTTTTTTCTAGACGCTAAGCATAAATGGGTTAAAATCATCCCAAAAACCAACAATACTTGTTTCAACAGGTTTTAAGTGTCTCTCATGTGACATTAACAATATTTAATTGATAATAAAGGATTAAACTTTTATCAGAACCTCTGTTAATTTGCCCAGTACATGGCAGATCCTTCATAATACAGTTCATGGGGTGCTTGGACAGCAATCGCTATACATCCGGATCACAATATAACTCATGCTTCATACAAGCAACATATAGATGGGGGACAAAATGTCAAGATAGACTAGCATTACTGCTGAATATTGTCCCTGCCCGGCTGTACATACATGTATCCATCCCAGGGAGATAAGGTCGTTGGAGTCCTGGAAGTCAAACATGTCCTCCTCGTTTTCAGCGTTACAGCTGTCAGGGGTGCCCGTCTGCTTGGGAATCAACACGTGGGTGATGAAGAAAGCACCACGCTCCTGGGAACAGCAAACAAGAAAATAATCCACACTACTCATTGAAATCGAATATAGGGTCTAAAAGATTCTTTGAAATGGAAAATCAATTGTGAATGCTTCTTTAAAATGGTAAAAAGGCTTCTTTGACAAGTGTAAAGGCTTGTTTAAAAAGTGGAATAGGATTTAAAGCTTCTTAAATATGAAAAACCAGGTCTAAACGCTTCTTTAAAATGGGGAATAGGGTCTAAATGCTACTTGAACATGGAAAATAGGGTCTAAAAGCTTCTTTACAATAGGGCATAGGGTCTAAATGCTTCTTTAACATGGGAAATCCGTTCTAAAGGCTTCTTAAAAATGGGTTATAAGGTCAAAATGCTACTTTAACATGGGAAATAGGGTCTAAAGGATTCTTTCTATGCAACATAGGGTCTAAAGGCTTCTTTTAAACATAAAATAGGGTCTAAATGCTTCTAAAATATGAAAATACAGCCTGAATAATAATAACAAGAGAGCCATGGGCCCTAAGGCGCTCACCTGAGACCCAAAGGAACTAAACTATTCTGAGAAGGTGGAGTTCAAAATAATCAAAGTAATTTATGAAACATAAAGTTTCATGTAGATTGATATATACATGTACATGTGACTTCTAGAGTGTTAACAAGGTTTCACTATAGCCATATAAGGAAAACTGCCCCGCCCCCTGGTGGCCATGTTTTTCAATGGACTGGACCATTTTCGAATTTTTCCAAGATATCATTGGGACACATGTTCTGACCAAGTTTCATGAAGATTGAACAATAAATGTGGCCTCAAGAGTGTTCACAAGGTTTTACTATAGCCATATGAGGAAAACTGCCACGCCCCCTGGCAGACATGTTTTTCAACCAACTGGAACCATTTTCGAACTCGTCAAAGATATCATTGGGACACATGTTCTGACCAAGTTTCATGAGGATTGGGCAAAAATTGTGACTTCTAGAGTGTTCACAAGGTTTCTCTATAGCCATATAAGGAGAACTGCCCCGCCCACTGGCGGCCATGTTTTTCAACGGACAGGAACCATTTTTGAACTCAACCAACATATCATTAAGACAAACATTTTGACAAAGTTATATGATAATTGGTCATCAAATTTGACTTCTACAGTGTTCACAAGGTTTTTCTTTTTTTTGACCTAGTGACCTAGTTTTTGACCCAGCATGACCCAGTTTCAAACTCAATTGATGTACATTGAAACAAATGTTCTGACCAAGTTTCATGAAGATCAGACAAGAAATGTGGCCTCTAAAGTGTTCACAAGGCAAAATGTTGACGACGAACGACAGACGCACGACAGAAGACGGACAACAGGCGATCCCAAAAGCTCACCATGAGCACAAGGTGAGCTAAAAAGCATATACTTCCGCACCATTTTTCCAGACAGTATTCCACATGTTTCGACATTTCGTTTTGTATTGGAGTCCGCAACTGTCATGAATTTCTGGACAATATCTCTGGGGATAACAACGTCCTTCAATCCGTATTTATTTAACCCTGTATTGCCTGTATTAAGGAAGTGATCTGCAGGTGCTGAAGGTTTTGTACTCCTGTCGACTTCTGGTCTGCAAATGCAGAAATTCTAAAGCATGTATCAGTGGTTTAGCGTGAGAACATGTCAGATACAACAGCATGTTGAGGTCAAGGCAAAACACTTTCTACAAATCAGAAATCAGTGGGTTTAAAAAATAATTTAAATCTGCGAAAATTGGCATGACATTTCCAATATTTGAATAGCCTTAATTCAATCCAATATTTGAAAAGTTGAATAGTTTTCAGAGCCAAAAAAGCTTTCTTTGAAGAAGCCGAATATTGGCCACTTTTCCAACTGAAGTAACCACTTTTTTCCCCTAATTTGACCAAAATTTTCACCAATACTGGAAAAATTCCCACCAAAAATAATATCTAAACATTGTTTAAAAGTGAAATTTGTTTACTTGTCAAGCCTTCTATTAGGCTGGAAAAACCCAGAGCCGTAAAAAGTCTCCTAGGGAGGGGGGGTGTATTCGTATTGGTTGAATATGCCTTTCACATTACCTCCCGTATTATTCTCCTAGAGGGGTATGGGCATTGATCAAATTAGTCGTGCTAACCTCGCGAAGCATGACGTAATTTTGTCATTCAAGACCAATCAGGGAATGACAGAACGAGCCGAATTCAAAAGCTATAAATAGATTACATTAAAAGGCTATTACGACTTAAAATATTTTCAGTCATGTGGATATTTTTGGAATATTATTGTATCAACTAAGGAATACCGGGTAAGTTATTCCTTTTAATGCATTTACGGCGTCTATTTTCACCCGTTTGATTTGCCCTTATTTTTACAGCTTGCTTTAATTTTACGACATACGTGTTTCATACAGACGCTTTGCGACCAAGGTCATGGAAGTAAATACGAAAACCAACAAAAATGTCGCATAATTGGGCTCACTATACCAAAAAACTTAAAGTTTCCCGACACTAAAAATACTAAGAGTATCACAGGATTTTTCAAGAAATCAACAGTCACTGTCACGAGGGTGAGTAGCCCCAATCTTACTAGTAGTACGTCGGATCATGCCAAGGTTGGCACAGAGACAGACTGAGTTGTCACTTCCCCGACCCCTGTTCAAACTATTGATGCCACTCAGACATGTCAGACTGACAATGGTACTAAGCAATCTTAATCCACATTCAGTGCTAGTTTGGAAACTGTATCTGTAGAGTATCTGTACCTTCCTAACTTTTTGGCTACCCAATATAATTTATTTCATGTATCAACTCCATTATCCAAATGAAATAAAAATTCCTTTTCCCCAAATAAGAAAAAATCACGCTATTTTTCCCCTAAAAAAAGGCTGAGGCCCCTTCCCCAAAAAGGGTGTTTTGGCCCTGGTTTTGCCATCCCTATTTTTTTCACATTTACATTTTCAGAATTGTTTCTATCGAACTTAAATTACCTTGTATCATCGCTTATAGTAAGTGTACGCTTCAGCTCTCTATCAGGTATATTTGGTGTGTAATCTAACAAAAGATTCTTTTCCAGCTTGGGCCTTTGACCTTGACGTAAATCATTTGGTACAAAGCTCAAACTTCCAGACGGGATACTTCTACGTTCGTTATTTAGACCTGATGAGGGTCGGTTCTTGTCAAAGTCATCTGGGATATCCACTAGCAGAATGTTTGGATCATGTTTGTCTTTTTCATTTTGTTTCTCTTTTTCACGCTCTTGAAGTTGGCGGAACTTTTCCTCTTGTTCACGTAGCCACAATTCTTCAGACTGTTCCCGCAGTTTTCTACTTCTCTCCTCCTCCTCCTTCCTACGAATCTCTTCTTGAAGTCGGATCTTCTCCTGTTCTTTAGCAAGAATTTCTGCTCGCTTACGCTGGAAAAATATGGAGTATGAATATGATGTTCAAGCAAATGACTTAAATTCATGATAAAGTACTTGACAAATGTTCACAAATTCAAATATTTCACCAATGGTCTTCAAGACAATATTATGTGATAATGATTGAAATATATGTATGCAAAGTAATATAATTATGTAATATGTGATTAAGATGATTTTTTTCTATTATGGTTAAACTAACTGATCACAACAATTCATTAGAAATAGACAACTTGTCACAATAACACAAGCTAGACAGAAAACAAATGTGGTTATGACTTTGGGTTCCATAGTACGAGTAATATACAATAAAAAAAAAATACATCATACAAACTGGAAAAGTGTGAATACTCATTTTTAAAGTAGGAATAAGTATACAACTTTTTTTTTTAAGTAGGACTAGAAGAAAACAGTAAAAAAAATGTATGAACAGTTGGCATCATAAAAACTTAATAAATTCAAAAGAATGGTATGTTCAAACAGTCTGTAAACCCTTTCCCACTCAGAAACAAAGTAAAATTGGCTCTATCATCTATGCAACCAGCAAAAAACCAGAACAGCCTGCAAGTAACTTGCAGGCTGTTCAGGTTTTATGCTGTTTGCTGCCCATCAGTATCTCAGAGCTGGAAATGAAGACTTTAAGACTTGAATCTTTTAAGAAAGGTCTTTAATTTAATTTTCTAAGCGACTACAATTGCGCATAAAAGCATATCTCAGTGGTAAAGGGTTAATGAATACTTCTTCCTCTTGTCTCTTCTTCTCTTGTTCTGTATACCGCTGAGTCAATTTACCCTTCAGTTCTTCCGCAACTGGGAACACTTGCTTCACTTGCTGCAAACAACATTCACAATTGCTCAGTTTAGCATTCTCATTTATTCAAGCATTATCCTCAACAAACTACTATAGTTTCACTGACAAAAATGTCAACATGTCACAATGGCAAATACAATCATATGCTTCAGAACCAAACCAAATTTCAATTTAATATTTCATTTTAAATTGAACCTTCGGATTTGCACCCAATATTGTAAAATTAATCATCATTATTATTGTGATACATTATATAATGTGTGAACTTTTTGAGGTAAAGCATGGAAATATTTCTCATTATCACAAACATCTTAACTTATTTCAGGCTATGTAACATTTTGATGCAAAGAAGACTCAAATGTGACCAATACAAATAATCAATAATGAACAAAACCTGTTTGATGTTGATGACATCTTTCTGTGGAGCATCCTTGTAGCCTGGGTGTTTTGGTAGCTTCTCTACGAATAAACTAAAAGCAGAGCAGAAAAAAAAACATTTCAAAAACTTAACAGTAACATCTTTTTTAGTTTTCAGTTAATTAGCATGTGAGCTTTAATGCTTTACTACACTTAGATAAAGAGACGTTTATTAAAATTCAGCATCATACTTACAAATGTGCAATACAAAAAAATGTTTATTTATCAAATGCTCTGTCAAAAACTATTTCAAATGAAAAAAAGACAATAAGATTAAATAAACCCATTTCATTTTTTTACAACCAACACAACTGAAAACAAAACACAAATTATCTTTTTCTTAAACACTCTATTCCTGATCAATCATTTTTACTTGTGTATGTGCTATTTCAAAGAAGTACATGTAGTTAAAAATATCATGCTGGATCAAATAATTTTAAATTCCTAGTAGCAGGTACTTTAAACGCAATCCAGCTTAAATAAATAGGTTGAAACTAAAAACTAAAGAATTACTTACGTAATAAACTTCATGTACAGTATGAAGGCACTCTCATATTCTTCTTCATCTTTGTACACCTTCGCCAAACGCAGCATTTCCATACCAGAACGTAGGTATCGTCTGGCCGGGACTGACGGCTCCACGTCCACTATTCCAGCATACGTGCACAGTTCCCTCACCTTGGCCTTTGGGTCCCGGATAAGGGAAAGGCTGTGCTTTATGTTGCTTTTAGCAGAGTCAGCCATTGTATCAATCTGAAATCTAATTCGTTCAGAAGCTGATCATGATCATCATGATCGATGCATTTAAAACTTTTATTCTGGTATTGAAGTCACAAGGATTTTTTTAATGGTTATTGTTATAATCCGAACAAGCATTATTTTTGAAGGTACACATGTCTCTGCATTGATATTAAATGTGTCCATTCACAACTTAGAAAAGACTAATTTATTTTTGTAAAGCAACAAGGCAAGCATACACTTCAATGAGCATCAGTAATAACTGTGATCGATTGCCACTCTTCAAAATTAAGACCCTATTTCCCATAACTCAATGAACATGACTCATGATCATAACTTTGTTGCAAAATAGGCAAACCTTGAATGGTTCCTATGCGTCAGGAGTAAATCTGGTCATTCAAACCGCAATGTGTAACACACAAAACATGATATCATGACAAGCTTGGAAGTATTGCCAATAAATCTTTCATTTGTGGAAAATAATTTGTGTTGACAGTTTTCTTCCGTCCATTTGTATCTTTTGAACGATGGTAATAGAACTAATCCAAATGAGTCGCATAGGTTAAGAAACAACGAATATTTTATAGGTAGAGAACAGTGTAGTGACCATAGACTGCGTATACTTTAATCTTTCTCGATGAGAAGTCGATAGCATACTTCACTATATGCAAAATTTTGTGACAAAGTCTATCTTATAATTAAATTAGCAAATTAATGTAATTGTGTATACATAATGATTTACACTGGTAGATAACACCAGCAATTTAGAACGTTGGTGTGGTGTAACCTTTAAACATATCGACAACAGCCCAGTAAATGATTCCTCGTTTTGATTGGTTAAAAATGAGTCCTTGACGTTCAGTCATAAAAAAACAACACATTTTGCATGATTTGGAACTTAACAAACGAGTTTGGTATGTAACATGACATTTCTGTACTCCTTTGTGCCAAAATATTGTACAACACCATTTTCTTTTTCATAATAGTTTACTATAGGCCACAGGTAACCATTTGTCTGGAATTGTTAGCCTTTTTTCTTACAGAACATGTCCGAACATTATGTTTTATCATTTATCAAGTTTTAATATTTGCCATGTTTTCCGTCATTTTTAAGCCTATATTTGGGCACCTTATGTTTGTATGCATACGTTCATTTTATTGTCATGTCGGTTTACCATGTTCAAACTTCTTAACTGGACGTGTTCAGATCCAATATTTTGGTTATATTTTCACATGTTCCTTACTTAGTCCATATAAACGGACTCCCAGAGCCTTTTATATTTTTTGCTGTGGAGGCTCTGGGAGTCCAAATGCACCCCTTCATAAACACAAGTGCAGTTCAGCGCTGCGAATCTGTGCACTTCCCTTAACAGACGTTGTTCGTGACAAATTGAGGGAAATAATGAATAAACTTAAAAAACATGTTAAATTTACCTGAATGGCAACCTACAGATTTTATCCTTTGCATGCACCTTAAAAAAACATGACGATGTTTCAACACACTTTTCTAGCTGACATTTTTATGTTTAAATTTGAAACAGTGTAATCTGTATCGAATAATCGACATCGTTATCGACTTCGGCTACATCAAATAACCCGATGTGAAAAATATTGGTGTACTGCGACCTAACCAATATAGGGTCAGTTTTCCAATATGGTGGATAGAGCGTACGAAAGATAAACAAAGTCAATTAAAAGCAATTATTTGTTGCTTTAATGGTGCCATTTGCATGAGTATGTGGTTAAGACAGGTAAACGTTGATAAGTTTTTGCAGTTTCAGAGTTTCTAGCTTGGCCCTTTCATTGGTGAACAAATTTTGCACCTTTGGCTTATAAAGCTGAGAGTTGAATTATTGCAACTAGTTCCTTACTGAGAAGTTACTTGAATCAGGACATGTTTATGAACAATTTTTGAAAATCATCCATGTTATGTTCTGTTTAAATGTTACCCAGGCCTTTTTCTGTCTATTTGGGGAAAAAGAACCTAGCAAATGGGGATTTTTTCGAGTCGAGAAATCTTTCAAATTGGGAAGAATTTTAATCGACAAAAGCATTATTTGGGCAGGGGGTTTTCCAGCCATTTTTGATAAAAATTATATAAATTATGGTTATATATTTTGTATGTTTAAAAAAAAAATGAGATATAGAGTCTAATAATCATAAGTCATAAGACACTTCTTTTTTTTTGGGGGGGGGGGGATTTTTTGTTGAGAATTGGGGAAAAACTATGCATATTTGGCATGGGGAATGGGTCCGACTAATGACCCGTGAGATAGCCAGAAAAAGGCCTGTAACCCATTAAAGTGCACTGACATCTTCAATGACACTTATGTTTATTGTTTAGCTCCGATGTAAGGTACCTTCTGACATGTGTGTTTGTTCATCAATTTCTTTAACCTTTTCAACTTTAATAATTTGTATCTTATTTTGGAAAGTGTATTGTTTCAAGGAAATACATGTCTAATAATGGAATCAAAAGTAAGTCATTGCTTTTTGTAATGATTTAATCAATGACAACCAGTTAATACTGTCCAAAATCTTATGGATTTAACAAATTGAATAATACCTGAAATTGGCCAATGTACCTTAAACCATTACTGAGTGAAGTTTCCCTACACCCTCCAACCTTACCTGATTTTAGGTTGTTTCCGGATTAACTACAGAGCTAGGCACAAAATATTGACCATTAGAGTTCTTGTAGAACTGAACTGAACTGAACTTTTACGGAGACACCCTTGTTTGTCTATAAACATATAGATCAGCACATGAAAGAAAACTGTGTTGCTTTATTGTGAAAAGTAAACATAACAAGTCTATATGAATATGAATGCACTCAGACATGTTAAATAGTATTGAGAGAAAAGATAACAGTAGTTTTTGACATTCTCAGACACGAGTTACACTTGGTATTTGGAGGCAAGGATGAAATGGTTGGTCTTCTGTAGAGCTCCCACCTGTCCGTACAGCTTCTTCTGTAAGCTGACAGGGTCCATACATTTTCCCTCTGTGGTTCAATGGTGATTCCTGCATTCCTTAGTCGCTTGGTCCGCTGCTCCAAAGGCGCTCTTTGGAAAAGGGCACAAGCAGGAATCTCTTGTACATGTAGTCACTGTGGTGCACATGTAGTGGTTAAGCCTACTATATTGTGAGAATGAAAGAATGAAATAGTTGGTCTTCTGTATAGCTTCTATATGCCTGCACAGTTACTCACGCCAGCTTACAGGTTCCAGCCATACGTTCAGGGGTTGGTGCTCCCTGCATTCCTGGAGGATGTGTTTAGCCCCTTGGCTTCTCCACAGGTGCACTTTAGAAGTAAAAGTATTTATAGAGTTATTGTGCTTTGTATTCCCTGGGGAGGATATATTGTATATTGATTTGTTTTTTACAACTGATAAGTTTAGAAGTATGGGTCATACAAATGTTTTATGAACAGTGTCTCATACATATTGTGTGTTGCCATTATTGACGTGGTGTTTTGAAACGATGAGTCGGATATCTTACTGTAACTATACGAAACACAACTTGGAATTTGACGCGAGAAACAAACCATATAGATTTCACGCATTTATTAAAGCTCTTGGATCAACATTCCAGTAAATGACATCCACATTTCTTGTTCATATTCATATATAACTTTTGAGGCGTATGGATTGTTGTATTGACTGTCGAGCAGCACCAACACGTGCTCATTCCTTGTCAGTTTCACAGAGGTGGAATTACTTATACATGTAGTGGTGTAGTCTATTGTGCCCTGTTTGCAGTTGGACGATGATCGCCGGTTCTAGTCTGGTTTGGTAATTGTAGCTGTCCTCTGGCTGTTTATTTCTGAAATTGCACATGATTATCTTCTACTCCAAGTATCATTTATGCTATGTAGCGTGTCACCATGATTTGTACGAGTCCGCTGTGCAGCATGGTATCTGCGTCTTCTGGACTCTGGCAGTGTTTTTTTCACCAATTTGGGAATGGGGCCGGGTCCCTTTGGATTGGGGACAATCGCTGTGTTTTGACCAAAATTGGGAAAATAATGTTTTTGTTGTTTTGCTTACAAATGCTTCAAAATTAAAAATCAAGTGTTTTAGATTATATTTACTGAGGTTCAACTTATAGAGCTGGATCCTGGAAGATGAACTAAATGTTGAAAACCTTCAATTGGGGATTTTGAGATCCCATTAGGGAAAAATATTTCCTTTAAAAGTTTTTTCACTGGGAATGGGGCCAGATACCAACTCTGATTTTCAATGAAAATAAAACACTGTTGGGGTTTCTGTCAGGTTACCTGACAGAGAGAGTGTTTTCAGGGAGGATTATTCTGTGACTAAAGGTGATCCTGTCGTGGTACATATGAGTCGTGTTCTGAGAAAACTGGGCATAATGCTTGTGCGTAAATTGTCATCCAAGATTAGGCTGTGCAGTCCGCACGGGCTAATCAGGGACGACAATTTCCGCTTTTATGGAATTTTTCGTTTAAATGATGTCTCTTCTTAGCGAAAATCCAGTTTAGGCGGAAAGTGTCGTCCCGGATTAGCCTGTGCGGACTGCACAGGCTAATCTGGGATGACACTTTACGCACAAGCATTTTGCCCAGTTTTCTCAGAACACGCCACATATGGGTTACTTCCATTGGGGATGATAGTGCTTACCTTATAAATATCCTCTGTACCAGAAACTCCGAATTAAGGTTTTAAAGATTGCAAATCGTGCTCACCCGAGGACCTTGAATCTCTGAAACAAGATCTAGTGCCAAAAAATACTAGGAAGCAGAACTCTTGGGCAATGTCAGCCTTGGAATTGGTCCGTTGGAGCAATAGACAGGTTAAACACAAAAATCAACTTCCCAACTTATCTCTTGTTCATTTTTGATGAAATGCTACTTCATGCATAACAATTGAATTTGGTTTGAATATTACTAGCATGTTGTAGCTGGCTACACTGACTGAGGGATATGGTGGCCGCAGCAATTTGTTTCCCAATTGAAGGATAGATTTTTTATTTTTTTTAAATAAAATGCAACTTTAGTTAATTTCCTTATGCAGCTCTATGGCTAGAACCTTAGTAAATAAAATATTGACAACTTGACATCAGTTATTCTCAATTGTAAGGTATTTGTTGTTAAACATAAAACATGAGTGTGAACACAGATTCGAGGTGCAGTTAAGCGCATATACATGACGTTAACATGTAAAATTTTACAATAATGCAGAATGAAAGTTGCCATCACAATCCATAATTCGATAAATCAATTTATTTTCATCAACTCTTGATAACAAATTATTAAACTAAAATTGCAATAACCTTGAAACATAACAACAAGTTATATGATGTTTACATGGTGACAGATACGATTTGCGCAGGCGCATAATGTGTTGTCCTAGCCGTGGTGAAGAGTTTTCAATTGAATGACGCAAATAACTGGAAAGTAATAAGACGCGGAAAGGAAAGAAATAAGCGTAAAGGATTTTCGGCGAGCAAAACAATTTTTTTTTTGGAAAGTAACAAAAAAAAATTCAGTCAGCTGATTTTAGTGGGTCGGTCAGGTTATGCCAAACAAAAGAAATTTTTAAGGATGGCCTAAGTGAGCCTGTGGCGAGCTTACTAACGAATTTCCTAGACGAGTTTAATTAAATATGGTATGATATGACAACGAGTGTCAGATCATTTTTAAGACGTCATTTCATGATGACGACGTCATTTCACCAAAATAAAGCCATGCGATTGGTTAGTTATTGATTCTGTAGCCAATGAAAATGCTTAAAAATGTTGTATTTCACATGTGTAATTTAAAAAAATACTTAATGTCTGTATTACATTGAAAACAAGGTATAGCATGTGATAAAAATATATATTTTAGGTAGGATGATTTAAATGTAATGAATAATATGTAAAGTGTTGGAAGCAAAACAAACAAAAACAGAATGTAAAGAATTAAGGAGTTTACTTGTACATGTATTATGATCTCATCTGGTTTATGTTTTCTTATTTAATTGTTTCATTTTAGGCATTTTGTTTGTTTGAACAGGTTTAACATTAAATAACTTTCAAAAGTTGAGCATTATTTAATTGTTAAAAAAGACTAATTAATACAGGTATATCTACATGTAAATGAAATCAAACCCAACTTCTTATCACTGTAAGTGAACGGATCTTTTGTTTAAACACAGTCAGTGTTCATGTATTAATACAGATCAATACAGTGTTATGTTTATGGCAGTCATTTTGTTAGTTTGATTACCCTAGTGGCTTATGAATAAAACTACTACTGCCCTATTTTTCTTTAGAATTTTTGGTTTTGGGACTTTTCTTCACTTTTGTGGTGAACACAGTGCTCAAAATCTGTTGACACAATATTTTATAATTTTTATGCTCACTGTCATATGTACATTATCAATTATTAAAAAAGTGCAAGTATGTTTTTATCCCTTTATGTTTCTTTAAGCTTACAATTTTGTCTAAAATTTGCATTGAAGTGTGACAGTAACTTTATTTGTTTAAAAATATTGCTTTCCAAGAAAAATACTTGAAGAATACTTAAGATGTTTCGAGATGTTAGGATTTATACCATTTGAATGTCAAATATAAAACAGGAAATTCTCACATCTAAGTAACAGATAATGAGTTTAATAATGCACCCCCTAAGAAATACAGTGCCCTAACAATACCATAAAATACCACTGGAAAATCATAACAATGAACAAAACAATTTTCAACCAGTACATTACGTATGTACTATTGCAATAAAGTGAAGTGCATCACCAAACAATTGCATTATTTATGACAGCTCTTGTAACCTATCCTTTTATTTACGAGCCTGTGGACTCATAATTGAATTATTGTCTCATGAAATCAGTGTTAACTTAAATTTACAGCGTGCTAATTTTATGAGTTTTGAGATATACAGAATTGGGTGAAATCTCTGGCGTACTTTAGAATTTTATGAATCCAATGATTTTCATTGCACTCTAAAAACTATAAAATGTTTTCAACTTTTGGATACAAGGTATAAAGAAAGTTGGAAACTTTGACAAATTCTGAACACTTCTTTAAAAAATAAAGTGTTGCATGAAAACAAGTTATAATTCATACTACTGTAGTACAGGGGGGGGCGGAATCACGTCACAAACAAGACGGCGACGTCCATGCCAAGACAGGTATTTTTCGCCGTTGTATACCCTTTATTACTTTTATTTATTATTTAAGTGCCACTCACTTTCCAACAACATCAGCAAGAAAGTGATTAGCGTTTGTTTCGTAATAGAATTAACTTTATATCTCGACTTTACTCACTGCAAATTTTCTTAGAGGTGCTGTTATTAGGTCACCCGCTGAGAAATTTCGCAGCGAGTAAAGTCTAGATATAGAGCGAATATTTAAACTAAATAATTTGTCACGTGATTACCCCCTCTGTAGAAAAACATTAAGTATTTTGAGAGAGCATTTAAATGCTTTAAAAGTCATTAATACATGAATTTTGATTTCAAATGCCATTAATCTATGAGACAGTTAGGCAAATCTGACAAAAAAAAAAGAATGTCGAACAAAAATTGGTGCACTGTCTGTGTCAAACACAGTTTTTGATTATTATTTTTTAATTCACAATGTAACAAGCATGCTTGTCTGACAGTTTGAAGAAACTTCTGACAAGATTCTCATCTAATTAGACATTGTTTCTGACATGCCCAGTTTTGAGGTTTTGCACAGTTTTTCGGAGCCTCTGCTTTTTTTTATGCCCCCTTTCGAAGAAAAGGGGGAATATTGCTTTGCACATGTCGGTCTGTCGGGCGGTCGGTCGGTCCGTCCACCAGGTGGTTTCCGGATGATAACTCAAGAACGCTTAGGACTAGGATCATGAAACTTCATAGGAACATTGGTCATGACTCGCAGATGACCCCTATTTTTTTGAGGTCACTAGGTCAAAGGTCACAGGTCAAGGTCACAGTTACTGGAAATAGGAAAATGGTTTCCGGATGATAACTCAAGAACGCTTACGCCTGGGATCATGAAATTTCATAGGAACATTGGTCATGACTCGCAGATGACCCCTATTGATTTTGAGGTCACTAGGTCAAAGGTCAAGGTCACAGGTCAAGGTCACAGTGACTGGAAATAGGAAAATGGTTTCCGGATGATAACTCAAGAACGCTTACGCCTGGGATCATGAAACTTCATAGGGACATTGGTCATGACCGGCAGATGACCCCTATTGATTTTCAGGTCACTAGGTCAAAGGTCAAGGTCACAGTGACCTGAAGCAGTAAAATGGTTGACTGGAAATAGGAAAATGGTTTCCGGATGATAACTCAAGAACGCTTACGCCTGGGATCATGAAACTTCATAGGGACATTGGTCATGACTGGCAGATGACCCCTATTGATTTTGAGGTCACTAGGTCAAAGGTCAAGGTCACAGGTCAAGGTCACAGTGACTGGAAATAGGAAAATGGTTTCCGGATGATAACTCAAGAACGCTTACGCCTGGGATCATGAAACTTCATAGGGACATTGGTCATGACCGGCAGATGACCCCTATTGATTTTCAGGTCACTAGGTCAAAGGTCAAGGTCACAGTGACCTAAGTGTAAAACCACCACCACCACCACCACCACCACCACCACCACAGTGAAAAAAATGTATTCACACAATGGCTGCCACTACAGCTGACAGCCCATATAGGGGGCATGCATGTTTTACAAACAGCCCTTGTTTTATAACAGATTGATGATGTTTTGTGATGATGTTTTATTTTGCTGCTGTTGTTGAACTGTTTTGTCTTTATAATATAATGTAGTTTGTATGTCAAGATTCTTATCATATCAGAACATTAAATCACATTGACATTTTGTTTCCTTCAATATGGATATAAGGTCAAATGAAGACAGGTTTTCTATCTTCCAATATTGTTATAATTTATGTGTTCAAATTCTTTATTACTGATCTACTTAAAATAGTCAATGAAAGACCTACATGTACATGTACATGTACTTAAATAGTGAATAAAATCAGTCATCATCAATTTTTGTATTTGTAATTTAAACCCGTTTAAACTGTTAAACTCCAGCTGTAAATTGAATCCCTGTTGTATAGAACACACTTAACACTTATCTGTGAGTATAAATTAACTGTAAACTACTAGATCTCAGAAGGACTGGTATGTTATTGTTTGTTTGGATAGGCTCCAAGTGGGAAATATATATGGAGTACCAACCCACCGAAATTGGTATTTTTATGTGACTTACTGCCAACATGTGCTTAATATATTTATTGGTCGCTCGTACGCTCATACAAAAAGTTCAATCTATTGTACTTCTTTCTGTGTCCTTGGCATAATTATCTTTATGTAAACGAAACTTGTCAAAAATGTGTTAAAGCAAATATACTGAGCTTCAAAGAGCAACTTGAAAATTGTACTTTAAATAAGGGTCAGAAATTCATGACTGTATGGGACATTATGTACATGTTAAATAGTGTACACAATTTATGTACGAAATTTGATATGTGGTATTTATAGTACATAATTCAGTATTTTTCAGTATCTATACCCTGGGGGACATATTGTTTTTGCCCTTTCTGTTTGTTGGTTTGTTTACGTCAAACTTTAACATTTGCCATAACTTTTGCAATATTGAAGATAGCTCCTTCATATTTGGCATGCATTTAGTGTATCTCATGGAGCTGCACATTTTGAGTGGTGAAAGGTCAAGCTCATCCTTCAAGGTCAAAGGTCAAATATATGGGTCAAAATTGCTCAAAAGGGGACATAGTGTTTCACAAACACATCTTGTTTTTTATGTTTGTAACAGTGTCCATAATACACATGTGTAAAGAGTAAACATTATGTTAAATTGTTAACAATGCTGTGTAAAGGGTTATATTTTTCCAAATTAGTGACTAGTCTTTCATATTTGTGAATAGTACATGAGATAAAGTACTGTGCAATTTATGGGAGATACTGGTATTCTTCCTATCCTATAGTCTTGTGTAATGTTATGTCACAGTATACAATGTACAAATGAAGTGAAAATAATTATGTTCCTTGTTTGAAGTTACCAATGTTCACATACAATTTAGATTGCATATCATAATGATGATCAGTCCAGATTGGTGTTTAAAGTTTTACCACAAAATATGCTGTGCCGCCTGTGCAGTGGTACATAACACATCCAATTCGTTTTCTGCTTTTGGGGAACAACTTTTGTTGATTAGCATCATATTGCGTGTTAACATTCTACTTTGTTATGAAACAATAATGTAATGCTTTGCTATGAATGCTAAATTATATTATTATATTAAAATTGGTTGGATGAATTATAAGTCTTTTTTTCCCAGAAGAAAACTTCGATTGAGAGGACAACTTCAGTCCTGGCATTTTTTTTTTGAGGCACTAGCCTGATCAGGCTACCAGCTTGGAAATTTCACTAGCCTGAATCAATTTTAACTAGCTCAAATTTAAGTTATAATTCTGTAACATTTGTAACTATGTCAGTCTTGGACCTAACCNTTTTTTGGTCCAAAATAATCTTCATGAATCAGCTTGCATTTTTCAGAATAGTCCAGTTCCTTTGGCTTTCAGGTGAGCGCCTTAGGGCCTGATGGCCCTCTTGTTTAAATTAAATGAAACTTTAGT
This sequence comes from Dreissena rostriformis, assembly GCA_007657795.1. Classification (NCBI taxonomy): domain Eukaryota; kingdom Metazoa; phylum Mollusca; class Bivalvia; order Myida; family Dreissenidae; genus Dreissena; species Dreissena rostriformis. The sequence continues at coordinate 211,566 of VMBQ01000396.1, read as the reverse complement.
TAATTTCCTTATGCAGCTCTATGGCTAGAACCTTAGTAAATATAATATTGACAACTTGACATCAGTTATTCTCAATTGTAAGGTATTTGTTGTTTATCATAAAACATTAGTGTGAACACAGATTCGAGGTGCAGTTAAGCGCTATACAAGACGTAAACATGTAAAATTTTACAATAATGCAGAATGAAAGTTGCCATCAAAATCCCTAATTCGATAAATCAATTTATTTTCATCAACTCTTGATAACAATTTATTAAACTAAAATTGCAATAACCTTGAAACATAACAAGTTACATGATGTTTACATGGTGACAGATACGATTTGCGCAGGCGCATAATGTGTTGTCCTAGCTGTGGTGCAGAGTTTTCAATTAAATGAAGCAAATAACTGGAAAGGAATAAAACGCGGAAAGGAAAAAAATAAGCGTAAAGGATTTTCGGCGAGCAAAACAATTAATTTTTTTGGAAAGTAACAAAAAAAAATTCAGTCGGCTGATTTTAGTGGGTCGGTCAGGTTATGCCAAACAAAAGAAATTTTGAAGGATGGCCTAAGCGAGCCTTTGGCGAGCTTACTCACGAATTTCCTAGACGAGTTTAATTAAATATGGTATGATATGACAACAGGTGTCAGATCTTTTTTAAGACGTCATTTCATGTTGACGACGTCATTTCACCAAAATAAAGCCATGCGATTGGTTCAAGTTATTGATTCTGTAGCCAATGAAAACGCTTAAAAATGTTGTATTTCACATGTGTAATATAAAAAAATACTTAATGTCTGTATTACATTTAAAACAAGGTATAGCATGTGATAAAAAAATATATTTTAGGTAGGATGATTTAAATGTAATGAATAATATGTAAAGTGTTGGAAGCAAAACAAACAAAAACAGAATGTAAAGAATTAAGGAGTTTACTTGTACATGTATTATGATCTCATCTGGTTTATGTTTTCTTATTTAATTGTTTCATTTTAGGCATTTTGTTTGTTTGAACAGGTTTAACATTAAATAACTTTCAAAAGTTGAGCATTATTTAATTGTTAAAAAAGACTAATTAATACAGGTATATCTACATGTAAATGAAATCAAACCCAACTTCTTATCACTGTAAGTGAACGGATCTTTTGTTTAAACACAGTCAGTGTTCATGTATTAATACAGATCAATACAGTGTTATGTTTATGGCAGTCATTTTGTTAGTTTGATTACCCTAGTGGCTTATGAATAAAACTACTACTGCCCTATTTTTCTTTAGAATTTTTGGTTTTGGGACTTTTCTTCACTTTTGTGGTGAACACAGTGCTCAAAATCTGTTGACACAATATTTTATAATTTTTATGCTCACTGTCATATGTACATTATCAATTATTAAAAAAGTGCAAGTATGTTTTTATCCCTTTATGTTTCTTTAAGCTTACAATTTTGTCTAAAATTTGCATTGAAGTGTGACAGTAACTTTATTTGTTTAAAAATATTGCTTTCCAAGAAAAATACTTGAAGAATACTTAAGATGTTTCGAGATGTTAGGATTTATACCATTTGAATGTCAAATATAAAACAGGAAATTCTCACATCTAAGTAACAGATAATGAGTTTAATAATGCACCCCCTAAGAAATACAGTGCCCTAACAATACCATAAAATACCACTGGAAAATCATAACAATGAACAAAACAATTTTCAACCAGTACATTACGTATGTACTATTGCAATAAAGTGAAGTGCATCACCAAACAATTGCATTATTTATGACAGCTCTTGTAACCTATCCTTTTATTTACGAGCCTGTGGACTCATAATTGAATTATTGTCTCATGAAATCAGTGTTAACTTAAATTTACAGCGTGCTAATTTTATGAGTTTTGAGATATACAGAATTGGGTGAAATCTCTGGCGTACTTTAGAATTTTATGAATCCAATGATTTTCATTGCACTCTAAAAACTATAAAATGTTTTCAACTTTTGGATACAAGGTATAAAGAAAGTTGGAAACTTTGACAAATTCTGAACACTTCTTTAAAAAATAAAGTGTTGCATGAAAACAAGTTATAATTCATACTACTGTAGTACAGGGGGGGGCGGAATCACGTCACAAACAAGACGGCGACGTCCATGCCAAGACAGGTATTTTTCGCCGTTGTATACCCTTTATTACTTTTATTTATTATTTAAGTGCCACTCACTTTCCAACAACATCAGCAAGAAAGTGATTAGCGTTTGTTTCGTAATAGAATTAACTTTATATCTCGACTTTACTCACTGCAAATTTTCTTAGAGGTGCTGTTATTAGGTCACCCGCTGAGAAATTTCGCAGCGAGTAAAGTCTAGATATAGAGCGAATATTTAAACTAAATAATTTGTCACGTGATTACCCCCTCTGTAGAAAAACATTAAGTATTTTGAGAGAGCATTTAAATGCTTTAAAAGTCATTAATACATGAATTTTGATTTCAAATGCCATTAATCTATGAGACAGTTAGGCAAATCTGACAAAAAAAAAAGAATGTCGAACAAAAATTGGTGCACTGTCTGTGTCAAACACAGTTTTTGATTATTATTTTTTAATTCACAATGTAACAAGCATGCTTGTCTGACAGTTTGAAGAAACTTCTGACAAGATTCTCATCTAATTAGACATTGTTTCTGACATGCCCAGTTTTGAGGTTTTGCACAGTTTTTCGGAGCCTCTGCTTTTTTTTATGCCCCCTTTCGAAGAAAAGGGGGAATATTGCTTTGCACATGTCGGTCTGTCGGGCGGTCGGTCGGTCCGTCCACCAGGTGGTTTCCGGATGATAACTCAAGAACGCTTAGGACTAGGATCATGAAACTTCATAGGAACATTGGTCATGACTCGCAGATGACCCCTATTTTTTTGAGGTCACTAGGTCAAAGGTCACAGGTCAAGGTCACAGTTACTGGAAATAGGAAAATGGTTTCCGGATGATAACTCAAGAACGCTTACGCCTGGGATCATGAAATTTCATAGGGACATTGGTCATGACCCGCAGATGACCCCTATTGATTTTGAGGTCACTAGGTCAAAGGTCAAGGTCACAGTGACCTGAAGCAGTAAAATGGTTGACTGGAAATAGGAAAATGGTTTCCGGATAATAACTCAAGAACGCTTATGCCTGGGATCATGAAACTTCATAGGGACATTGGTCATGACCGGCAGATGACCCCTATTGATTTTCA
>VMBQ01000396.1:166361-194848 GCA_007657795.1 Dreissena rostriformis | reverse complement strand
TTAACCCTTTGAGCGCTGGAACCGGATTTTGAAGGCCTTTGCAAACAGTTTGGATCCAGATGAGACGCCACAGAACGTGGCGTCTCATCAGGATCCAAACTGTTTGCTATTCTGATAGTATTCTTTGAAAAAAAATCAAAGAAAATGCTAATTTTAGAAATTTAGCAGACAACATTTTAGCAGACGACAAATTTCCCAGCATGCAAAGGGTTCAGCTTAGTAACAACACTACTATGGGAAAAAGCTACCTTTATAAACATATGGCATTACATAAAACCCTTGTTCTTTCATTCATCATGCATATTTTTTAGATTTTAATATCATTTCAGATAAGACTGAATAAACAAAACTGACTTGTTTGTTACAGTTTTGTTAAATATTTTAGTTTCACAACAGCATGCACAGTCATATTAAAATAAGAATCCTTTTAAAGTTAATATTCATGCAAGAAAAAAAGAAAAAAAAAATCCTCTTTCAATACATGTGAAAATAACCAATTTAAATTGATATGCATTTATAAGTTTTTTTTTTAATCAAACCCTTTTTTTTCAACCAAAATCATTTAACAAAAACCAAACCTTTCTTACCGGTATTTTCAAAAAACTAAACCCATCCACAAACGCATCAACAAACCAAACCCTTTCCTGCATACAAAACCCAAAGAAAATGCAAAACAAAAACTGTTTTTATTACCAGTATCACCATGATCAATTCTACTTGGCAAAGCAACTAAAAATAAATGCAAGCAAACTATGTAAAGCCTTAAAAATTAAAACAATTCGCACATTATGTTTAAAACAGACACAGGTGAAATATAGGAATTTTTGAGAGTCAGTTTTGATGCACACAAAAAATTAGCTCCACAAACTTTTTACATATTATAATTAATGGAAAAACAGATACTAATTCCAAAAGGAACAAAAAACAACAGAAAGTTTTCATAATATATAAATTAACAGCTAGTTATTACAGTAGTCACTATAAACCACTCACTGTTAAGAAAATGTCATTTATGAAAGTTTATGTAATTGAGCTCAGCCAAAAAATGTTAGAAGAAGTTTTACAGTCTTCCAACCAGTCCCGACCGTTGTTTGCGATGGGTAACCATTCTACATACCTGGTGAGAGAGGCGAGACTAGACCATATTCTGACAGGGGCGTGAATGGCTCATTAGTCTCGTGCGTGAACACATCTGTAAACACGTGACATGTGACAGGCAGGGGTCATGTGACGGTCATGTGACAAGCGCACCAGTGTGCTTGCGAGTTGTGAGGTTCATCACTCGGCCTTGTTTTGTTTTAAATTTTGAGTAACAATTTTGTGAGAAATTTGGATGATCTGATTTTAAATCAAAAACCTAATTTTGAATTACAAGGATTTCTGATAAATGAAGAGATTCAATAATTTTTACTTATATAATAGAGCAGTACTCCTATTGTTTGCTGGTGGTCTCAAATTTTACAAACTAAATAAATAAAGGAACATAAACATGGAAACACTGAAGAATTTTTAATAGACTTTTATGTCCTAAAAATTAAAGGTCTCAGAAGTATGTAATCGTGTTATATGTATCAAATCAAAGCCAAAATAGAACTTTTGAATAAGGACATGCATAAGTCACGTGACCGTCAATGAATGAATGTGAAATGACGGCACACTATGAAGCCTAAAAGATAAATAATAGTCACTATAAAACTAGGCATAATGCAAAACTGATTAATGTTAACTTCATCTTAGGGGAGAATTTTGTGTAATGCAAAAAGTAAAATTTTAAATGTAAATTTATAATTTGTTTTTTATAAATATATAATCTATTTATCCGAATAATTAATGTGTCATCAGTTTATTTCCAAAGTCTGTAATATCACATCTATGAATGTTGGTGTTTTCTTTTTAAGAAAAATATTGAGCAATTCCATCAGTTTTGCATTACTCCACTAAATAATAGGTGTAGCACATTTGTGATATCTATTGTGTTAGATACAATATGCAGCGTTGCATAATAACATTTGCCCAAACAGATTATGAATAATATTGGTAAAACAAAATTTTTTGAAAGGGGACTAAATGAACTTAACTTGTTTCAGTTGTTTGTATGCATGTTTTACTCTTTTTAATCTTTGGTTACCGAAAACACTGGTGAAATCACACGACAAACGTGAAAGTTGTGAAAATCAACCAAAAAGCCTCATGCCATATGTATGCAAATTTGTCAGGCATAGACATATTCCAAATTAACAACTACGTGTTGTTTTAAAATCAAGAAAACTAAATGCAAATTATAATGGTTGTGCAATTGAGTATATATTTTATTATCTAAAAGCCTAAATGCAAATGTAAGCACAGCAATGTATAAGTCTCCCAAACTAGTCAACATAAATTCTTTCCCATAAACTATAACCTAATTCACAACACAAGTAATTGCAAATCAAAGCTGGGTGTACATTGCACAACATCAATTAAAAAATGCTAAAAAGTAAAACATTCATAATATGCACATTCCTCTTGAAAAATGCTCAAAATACATCAAGCAATAAAGTAATTGACTTCACCCTTCTATCAAAACAATGACCTTGGAATTAACATCACCCTCAACTTGCATAATGATTTAGAAAAAATCAAAAAATAGTGACTGTGACCAAGACCTTGAACTAATGTGACGACCTTGAAAAAACAGTGACCTTGACAGCTAATCAACCTTGAACTCACGTACCATCAGACTCCGTACTGGGCAGTCTAAGGAAGGCTGAAGGTCGTCTGTCGGAGGTCACTGTGACCTCAGGGGTCTGGGATGGCTCGCTGAGCCCGTGTTTGTTCTCGGCGAACACTCTGAAGAAGTAGGGCGTGTGGGGTTTCAGCTGATCCACTCGGTATGTTGTGCTCTGAACAAATACAATGTCATGTTTAATCCTGGTGATCTACAATGCTTTAGGTATATTTGACAGATTTCTGCATTTGTTGCAGATGTTTTACATTTATCAAATTTTAAAATAGAACATGCATATTTCAGAACGAGTAGGCCTTAATTATGCTGGAATATACATCAGATAAAAGTTATCAGTCAAACAGAAAAAGACTGCATTGTGAAATATGTACTATACATAATTTTTAAACAAAAGGACATTTAAAATGAGCCACACTGCAAAAATGGGGCAAAATGCATTTGCGTAAAGCGTCACACCAGTATAGCCTGTGAAGTCCGCACATGCTTATCAGGGACGACATTTTCTGCTTTTATGATTTTTTTTTGTTTCAAAAAAGTCACTTCTAAATGAAAATCCAGTCTAGGCAGACAGCTTAGGCTAATCTTAGACAAAAATGTATGCATATGTATTAAGCCCTGTTTTCTCAGAGTCTGGCTCAAATATTTTGTCTGACACTCACTATGCAGTTAGATTTTATAAGCATCCACTCCTGCTCCTCAGCATCACACATTTCAAGTCTATAATTAGTAACAGGACACCCTCCATCAAAGGCAGGTCCGTACCAGGACACCGTGGCAGAGGTCAAGGTCACTTCACTGACCCCTGGGTGACCTGCAGGTGGCTCTGGCACATCTATAAATAGACAGAACCCGTTACTAAACTCAATACACTTTTCACAGTCATGTACTTCTTTACTTTAGTGAATGAAACAATTTTGTAAGAAACAGTCTGCAAAGAAAATGTCACTCTTAATAAAATTCCCTCAAAATATTACTTGACTGGAGTTCAGTTTAATTGCAATCAGATCTGCAAAATTTGCACATGCTTATTTCATTAAAATGGTGAGGAAAAAAAAATCAACATTTTTCACAACTTGTACTCAGCTAAAATTGTTGGATCAAGTAAGTGGTTTACAAAGGAAATTGAACGAGTAGAATTAGGCTGAAAACCAAACAAAATTTGAATTTGTTTTTTTTTAATAAATGCTGCTTCCGCTGCTGTTGCCATAGTAATCACTATAAATCACCTTGTCATGAAAGACAAATATGTTGTAAGCACCTTAGATGTTCATCAATAAAATATAACATAAGGATCATACCTTAAATTTACATCAATAAAATATAAGATAAGGATCATACCTTAGATGTACATCAATAAAATATAACATAAGGGTCAAAGGGCACATTAACGGCCCTCAAATTACCTTCAACAGTCAATGAAGCGCAGGCTGTATCACTGCCGAGTCTATTATTCACACTTATGTAAAACTTGCCACTGTCTGAAGGCTGAATGTTTTCAATAGTTAACATGCTGAAATGTTCGCTGGTTTCAAGCTTTCGTCTGGAATCTAAAATTTAATAAAATTGTACTGAATTTGAGAAAGTTATCGGAGATTTTTACATACAAACCTTTACATTACTGTGTTTATCAGTTGTATGCGTAGAAATATTTACTTTATACAAGAATCACAATTTTCCTTACTAAAAGTACCCATTCTTTTTCATAACAAAAAACAATGTGAACCTATATGTTAAACCAAATTAAAGACATTCAATTGACATGTTAGTTTAGGATCAAAGGCTATAAAATTAACAAGATGAAGCATTCAATAAATGCTGATTCTCCCTGGCTGCAGCCTTGTCAGAATTGGCCAAAATAAGGTAAAGGTCAAGGTCAAAATGAGGTCAGGTAATGTTAAAGAGTGGTGAATGTTGAATGGAAGTATCAAAGCTTTTTATTTTGTAGTATTGATGTTAAGCAAATGTTCGCTTTGGGTTGAGGACAAAATTTGACCTTATAATTAAGTAAAAACTGAGGACAATGTCAAGGTAATAATGAGGTCAGATGGTGTTGAGAGTTTTTGTAAATAAAATCCATGCAAGTATCAAATATTTGTAGCAAGCAGTATTTAGTTTAGACCAAATTTTAGGTTAACCAAGAGTTTGGAACATGTGATATTTAGTCTTTGGTCCAAATTTCAAAGAAGCCCAATTTATAGATCAACATGAGTTAACCCTTTGCATGCTGGGAAATTTGTCCTCTGCTAAAATGTTGTCTGCTGAATTTCTTAAATAAGCATTTTCTTCGATTTTTTTTCAAAGAATACTATCAGAAAAGCAAACAGTTTGGATCCTGATGAGACGCCACATTCTGTGGTGTCTCATCTGGATCCAAACTGTTTGCAAAGGCCTATAAAATTCGGTTCCAGCGCTTAAAGGGTTAAGGTTGATGTGGGTGTGTTGATAGTGTTCAAAGACAATATCCATGCTCGTATCAAATCTTTGTAGGAAGCATCATTGATTATATGTAATTTTTGTTTGACCTCATTTAGATAATCAAACGTGAACAAATGAAAAAAAACGGACAAACAAGAATATCCCTATAAACCTTGCAGCATGAGTAGATTCTGGGAACGTAAAATACAGACCAACTTTTGCACAGTCAAGTAATTAAACATCATATAAAAGTACAAAATTATATACAACAAAACAGTGATAACTCAAAGTTTGTGTAATTTCAAGCGAGACTTTTTAAATAATAATTTTTATTACTAATATCTGCATGACTGTGTCCTTGTAAGAAGCCCAATTTCTAGGTCAACATAAGGAAAGGTTGATGTGGGTGTGTTGATAGTGTTCAACAACACAAAGGTAAGGTATATTGGTTGTTATGACAAAGGCTCGTCGTTTTCATCCTACCTGATTTGATTTCTTCCTTGTTCTTATACCATGTCACGGTGCCTGGTGGTACTGATGTGTACGAGGCCTTGAACTCGATAGTGCCCCCTCGTTTTATACAGAACTCCGCCGGACAGATGTTGTAGATTTTGGGCGGTGTTGCAGTGGGAGAGAAAGGCTCGTCGTTTTCATCCTCCAAGATAACGGGGGAATCCGATCGATCTATAATAATAAGATGACAAATTCATAGCGATGCAAATAATTTTTCTATAGATAGTTTTAGACAATTTTATATTGTGCCACATGAGTGTTAAAAAGGTCCTTTCTGCTAATTTGACAGATGTGAGATAGTCAATTTTCAATCCTCATGTATGGAATTTGCCGTGGTTGTCTTAACGTGAAAAATGGTGTTCACCCTTATAACCTTTCTTTGATAGAAAGAGCATAACTGAATCTTGTCCATTATTTTCATTTAATAAGCCAAGCTAGGTAAATTTGGAAAATCAACACAGAAATAATATAAATCAAATAAAGTTGTGTTACCCAGAACTTCAATTTTATGCAAATGGTCATGAACAAATTGCAATAAGTGTTGTTCTGTGAAAACAGGATTTAGTGCATGTGCATAAAGTGTTGTTTCATATTAGCCTGTGCAGACTGCACAAAATAATCAGGCAGGACACTTTTCCGCTTTTATGGTACTCTTCCTTTAAAGGAAGTATCTTCGTAGGGAAATTCCAATTTAGGCGTAAAGTGTTGTCCATTATTAGCCTGTGCAGACTGCACAGGCTAATCTGAGATGACACTTTACACACAGGAATTTGCATGCTGGGAAATTTGTCGTCTGCTAAAATGTCGTCTACTGAATTTCTAAAATTAGCATTTTCTTAGATTTTTTTCAAATAATACTATCAGAATAGCAAACAGTTTGGATCCTGATGAGACGCCACGTTCATCTGGATCCAAACTGTTTGCAAAGGCCTTCAAAATCCGGTTCCAGCGCTCAAAGGGTTAAGCGCCGTTTTCCCAGAACAAGGCTCAAATAATTTGAAAAAACCAAATGTTCATTACCTAGAACTACAATATTACACGAGATCTGTGCAGACCCGGCAGCATTTGTTGCTGTACAGGTGTATTCACCCTCGTCTTCTGAGTACGCCTCAGCAATCACCAGCTTGGCGCGATCCTCGGTGTAGGACATGCGGAAATACTTGCTTTGCTGCAACAACAGAAATAGTACCCTAATGAAATATTTCAGCCTCACTCTGGGAAAACGGGGCTTAATGCATGTGAGTAAAGTGTCATCCCGGATTAGCTTGTGCAGTCAGCACAGGCTAATTTGCGACGACACTTTCTGTCTTTGCTGGATTTTCGCGAAGAAAAATACCATTGAAGCGGAAAGTGTCGTCTCTGATTAGCCTGTGCTATTGCACTGGCTAATCTGGGACGACACTTTACGCACATGCATTAAGTCACGTTTTACCTGACCGCGGCTCATTTCATTAAACAATTTATTATTGGAGTTGAGATGGTATACAAATTAAATGCAAGTTTTGTTCTTGCAAAATTATAAACAATGAACTATTCTTATTTTAAACTATTTAAAATTTATTTCACACTTAACTAAAGAGTACAGAAAGTCTTAAGACACAAAATTTGTTATTAACTCATTAAAATCATGTAATTTCGGGAAAAACTCATGGTTCTGGTAGAGATAATATTGCAGTATCTGCTTAACGACTGTATATAAGAAACAATAGTAACACTCAACCTTCAATGGAGTAAAACAACAGAATTGCAAGCGAATAAAATAGAAATGTAACAATGACATGTCGGACATAGATGCCCTCCTGACAGACCGCCAAAAGGCAGACTAAAGGACGGAAGGACAAGCGAAAATATATTTATTTAGCCTCCCGGCTCTAAAAGAGTGGGGGCATACAATTATTGTTCAACATGCTTTCATACTAACTAACCTTGATTTCTGTTTTGTTGACGGACCAGCTCACGTTGGGGGGAGGTATTCCAGTCACCTGACATTCCAGCACCACTTGGCTTCCATGTTCGACTGAACAATCACACAGCTGGTCTTTGAACACTGGTTTTGTTTCCATGACGGCCAATTTAGATTGAGAAATTCGTCTCGGCTGAGGTTTTACTACTTCACCGTTGTATTCACCTTGTGCTTTTAAATGTTCACTCTCTTTTGATGTCAAAACACTCTTAAAGTCAAACTTGTTTGCAACGTCCCTTAATTTATTACCTTTAGGTTTCTTTAGGTCTAAGGTCAATTTGCCCGCATTCGCTATGCTTTGTCTTTTTTCCAAGAGGGATAATTGCCCTCCAGATTTTTTTTCAAGTTTTGCAAAAGTTTCGAATGCGCTTGGGTTGGATTTGTTTGCCTCGTTTTGTGCAACAGTTTCCGCAGCTGTTTTGAGCTCACTTTTTTTGTCAGTCACAGAGTCGGCACTTATTTTATGCTTGAGAAGATTGCGGAAATCGACCTGTTTGACTTCTTCACCTAGGGGTAATTTTTCGGGAGCAGAGTTATCTTTCCTAGTTCTAAGAACGGTCCTAAAATCAGCTTTTGTCCCGGATGTTTGAGTTTCCAACTGTTTCTGAGCTTTGTCTTTCTTAACTGCTTTAATAACAGGTTCGTCACGCTTTTTGTGAACACCGTTTGGAACACTTTGAGTGGTCACAGGACTTTCAAAGAGTTTCTTTCTCTGAGAAAGGTCTACTTTGGGTTCCTTTGACACAGACTTCGAGAAACCTTGATCTGTTTCACAGAAAGGCTTTCTTGTACTCGCTGTTGAGTCCGATGAGTCAGAAGGCTTGTCACTTGTCTTTTTTAGCAGTCCACGGAAATCCACCTGAGTTATGCCCCCTTTTGTTTCTAGGGACAGTGACTTTGGAGATTTCAACTTGTTTACAGGCAAGTTCTTTCCAGGAACAGGAACACTTTCTACAAATGCTGTCTTGATTTCAGTTTCTTGAGTTTGTGCTACGTTTTGTAATATTTTCACTTCTGAAGCGTGATATATTTTATCAGGAGAACTACTTTTAACACTTAAAGAACTACTTTTATCACTTAAAGAATTTCTTTCCATATACTGGTTATCTCCAATGTTTTCACCAGCTGTTTCTTTACCCTTGATAGAATGTTTTGTAAAATCAAATTGTATAACTTTAGGTTTTCCTATTTCCTCTGGAACTTCTTTTATTGTTGGTGTAGGAATACACACACTAGTAACATGGGTACTATTGCCTGGTGAGCTAACAGTTCGACTGTACGTTGGTTCTGATGTTCGTTTCTTAGGAGATGGGCTAACTACTGGCAAGCTCCCTCGTTTTAATCCAAACGAAGATTTCAAATGTTCTGCCTCACTGGATGAAATGTCCGAACCTTCCGAGTCTGTGGTACTGGACTTTCCGTTATGAAAATCTTGAGATCTGTATCACACACAAATATTCAAAATCAGTACAAGTAAAGAAATTTTCATTCTGAGATTAAGATCCTATAATATGAGAAAACTAGAAGTATTTTCTCAAAAAAAAAAAAAATGCAATTTCTTAACAGATTGGTCCAATTAACTTTTATTTATTGCAACATTATTTAATGAAGCATAATTTAATTTGTATCAATATATCACACAAAACTTTAGCATTGTTAACAGAGAGCAAAAATTATTGTACTACTCAGCATGAATAATAAATATTTATCCCACTTTTACAGCGAATTGGGTTGATTTAAGCCAAGTTGATTGAATCTCTGCTATAAACCACGGCACGAAATGACGTCATTTTTTCGAAAAAATGACATCATAAATCCAGCAAATTATCCAGTTAAACTAATTTTTATTAAATAAAAAGGTTTACTGAATAAAAAGTGGGATAAATATAATAATAGGTTAGTGTTGATTATAGATCAGGTTTATCATGCTCGGCACGAAAACCAAAAAGCACTCGCTAAGGCTCGTGCTTTTTGTTTTCTAAGCCTCGCATGTTAAACCTGATCTATAATCAACACTAACCTTTTATTCTCTATGTAATACATTCAAAACAGATTTTTCTTCTGAGTTACCTTTTCCTAAGCAGAAAGCGTGACGGGAGGGAGTTGTTTGGAGTAGCCTCCCCTACTGTCAGATCGCAGGTGGCACTTGTAGATCCTAGGCGGTTACACAGCGTGCATGTGTACTGTCCGATGTCACTCGTCGTGGCTGACACAATTTCTAGAAAGTGTTCGTCTCCTATACTACTGATCTGCAACAATAAAAAAATAAAAAAAATTGATTACGTACTTCAAATATAAAAAACCTAGCGGACAACTTTTGAATATAATACGCAAGCATGAAGTATTCATGATGATAAACAAGATGATAATGGAAAAGTTTGGTATATAATTCTGAGGGTTATCAGCGTGAAACTTTTGTATCAACATCACATTGTTTTTCAGATACAATAGTTTCAAACTCTACCCTTGATAATAACATGTATGCATCAACCTTATTCAATGCAAGATGTAAAAAAAATAAAGTCCACACTTTTTTCACTTGAGTTTATTGGCTTAATAAAGAGAAAAAAAAGTCCACACTTTTGTATATTGGTTAAATAAAGAAATAAGACATCCATATACGTTAGATCTCTCATCTCAGGCTCAGTCTATATATACATCCAATTTACCATTACATTTAAATTTAAATAATTCCAGTTAAACACTAAGGTTGTACATTATGGCCATAATTAAACTGTTGCTCTGGGGATACAGCCAGTAATTGTTTCAGGTAATTAGAGTCATCAAAAGTTCACATAATGTACACTAACAGCTGTTTCAAACTATAACATTTCTGCCCATTAAATGTAACTACATGCTGGTGGGTTGAATTTATAGTGAAAACTTATTTAGAATCACAGACTTTATCAAATATATGCCTTACCAGCAATTTGTGTTATCAAATAATGTATTCCACATTTGTCAAATATATACCCTTACATTTGCACACACCCATTTGCATCTTAATTTTAATGTTTGTTTCAGTCCATAAACTAAAACCTAGTCAAATTAAAATTTATTTTTCCTCAAAATAAATACAAATTCATGCAGAAAATAGCACTCCATAAGACTTAAAATGTCAGCATTGGTAAGAATTAAATGGAACTGAAAACCGCTTTACACTGCATTATAACTGGCAACTAGTTCATGTATCTCACCTCTTATCATATATTTGCACCCACTCAAACACTGCATGAAATATTGTTGATTGTTTCAAGTCATGTTTTTCACAATGGTAGTTCATGTCTGCATGTTTACAGTAACTGGTTATCAATTATGGCACATCGCCGCACATGTCTGTTTAACTGTTTCAAATGCACAAAAAGTCCATTATATAGCACACTATGAATTGTGTGTGGACAATATCAGATCTAACATCTAATATTTTGACATATAATCTTTGTACCTCATAACATGGTAGTGTTCTCAAACTGTTTTAAAGAAGTTTAGTTGAGATCGTGAGAAACAAAATTATATTGCAGATTATTTCATTTCGCATCCAAAAAAACACGCCACTTTTGTACTTAACATTTATTGAATAATTTACATGAATTACAAAACTAGAAGATAAATTTGAAATTGCAAAGTAAAAGGTTAAGTGTGAACCTTGGTGATTCTTCACAATGAAAAATCCAAACATAACAAATGATGAAAGTAGTTTAAACACCAAGAAAACAATGTGTCAGTTGCACTTGCTATAAATTAACTTATTCCAAGAAACTTGATTTGAAACTTGCATTTCTAACAAAAAGTCAAACTTATTTCTACACTTTAAAATTAATAACAATACAAATCCACAAACTTCAAAATGCAGAATACAAAAACCTTTTTAAACCACAGTTCATGGTCACTTAAGAAGTATTTTTCTTATGCAAAGAAAGTACTGCATGATGGCACACAATGCTCTGTATAAAACAAATGAAACAAAGGCACATTTGGCAATTATCAGAAACCCTGCATTATTAATATCTGCAATACATACTGTCCCTTTCAATATGTAACCATAGATTTATTGGTGGGTACACCAGAATATTTTACTTGGGCCAGTTAGAAAGATCATGTACATACATGTAGTATGGCCAAGACGTACAATCGTGAACAAACAAAATTAATAAATGAGCTTGTTCTAGGAAAACAGTGCTTAATGCATATGTGTTAGTTTCGTCCAAGATTAGCCTGGGCAGGCTAATCAGTGACGAAACTTTCTGTCTGGCTTGTTTTTCACTAAGAAGAGACTTCCTTCAAACAAAAATACCAAAAACGTGAAAAGTGTTTAGCCTGTGCAGTCTGCAAACGCTAATCTGGGACAACACTTTACGCACATGCATTGAACGCCATTTTAGAAGAGTAAGGCACATACTAATTACCTTGTATTTGTCCCCGTGTTTCAGGGTTTGTCTTCCACGCTGCCACTGAACGGAGGGTGGGGGTTCGCCCGACACTTCACACTTCAAGGTCACACTTTCGTGTTCAGAGACGCGAGCGTTCGATGGACGGATCACAAAGGTGGGCGCGGTCTGTTGGATTTCTTCGATTTCCGTGGAGTTGTCTGCTTTGTAGCGTTAGTAACAAACATAAATTTCATGCAAACACCGACTCTACATAAGGTATAAGCTCATCATCAAAACATGTTATCACAATTATGTCTGTTTTTTCCGTTACATATTTGCACACTTTGACGTCACACATGACGTCTATTTCGCACACAATAACACTTGAATGTTGAAAATGGAATGTCTTGTCCTGGGTATGCAGCATTTAAATACTGTTTTTCACACAGTCAAAAAAANAGATGAGACGCCACAGAACGTGGCGTCTCATCAGGATCCAAACTGTTTGCTATTCTGATAGTATTCTTGGAAAAAAAATTCGAAGAAAATGCTAATTTTAGAAATTAAGCAGACGACATTTTAGCAGACGACAAATTTCCCAGCATGCAAAGGGTTAAGCCTCATATAAAGAATGTTCCCGAAGAGGAGATCAAACCCTGTATGTCACGATGGATTGGCTGACACCATATCCAGGATTGCAACTGAGTAGCTAGATAAGTAAAGAAGACCTAAAGCAAGGAATGATTGGGCAGGCAAAGAAGGAAATAGAAGGTTATTTCAAATGCATGATACAAAATTATGCCCATGCTTTCATACAAAATTATAACAGTATAATGCATAAAAATTGTTAACAAAAACAAAAACATTTTTCAACAGTGAACAACACAAAGCATTCCATTTTCAAACATTCAAGTTGTCTTGTTACCATAAAGGAAATTCATTAAACACACACACGCTTAATAAAAAATATATCAAACATCAGTGCAATAAAATTAAACATCACTGGACACGTGTCTCACATAGCACCACAACTAGGGGACCTAGGTATTAGGTCCATTAAAACATATATGGCTGCGGCTCTTTTCACTGCGCTATATCCAATTTAACACTGTTTAATCCACTCTACAAATAGCTGTATCATTCAAATAGGCCAAGCTAAATTGGTGCAATAAATATCATAGGCAGTTGAGGGTACATGTATAGCTTAAATGAGTCGCGTTCTGAGAAAACTGGGCATAATGCATGTGCATAAAGTGTCGTCCCAGATTAGCCTGTGCAGTCCGCACAGGCTAATCAGGGACAACAATTTACGCTTTTATGGAATTTTTCGTTTAAATGATGTCTCTTCTAAGCGAAAATCCAGTTTAGGCGGAAAGTGTAGTCCCAGATAAGCCTGTGCAAACTGCACAGGCTAATCTGGGATGACACTTTATGCACATGCATTTTGCCCAGTTTTCTCAGAACACGACACAAATATTGCACCCTGAGGTCGTTGATTTCCCTCAAACTGATAATAAGTCTAATGCAGAAAATGTGTTTCAATTTTAACGTCCAATTTTATACCAATATAATGATGCCACTTTATTGCATATGACCAGTAGAAAACAATTGCTATGCCAGTTACCAACTAGAAAATTTTAAATCTGAGCCCATATGGAAGAGTAAGAGTTTTGCTCGAGCAAGGCAAAGATTGATTTGTGTTTGAACCCTTTGAGCGCTGGAACCAGATTATGAAGGCCTTTGCAAACAGTTTGGATCCGGATGAGACGCCACAGAACGTGGCGTCTCATCAGGATCCAAACTGTTTGCTATTCTGATAGTATTCTTTAAAAAAAAATCGAAGAAAATGCTAATTTTAGAAATTTAGCAGACAACATTTTAGCAGACGACAAATTTCCCAGCATGCAAAGGGTTAAGACCATTTACTGAGACAATTTTCTGTACTGTAAAAAGGTACACAATTAAGTTTGTGAAAATGGTTTTATTTCATACAAAAGAATTTAGATACAGAAGATTAAAAGAAGCTGACACAAATGGTATGTAAAGCCTTGGAAACTATATTTAAGATGGAAACTACATTTTGGATACAGGTAGCCCATTAATAATCCAGTGACCAATAAAAGAAGCAAATATAATATGCAGTTTAATAAGACAAAGGTGTTCTGGACAGCCAATTGTATTAGCGCCATTACACAAATTACTCTGCAATATAACATAACTAGTTGCAACACAATTTGATTTATTATCCATATATTCAGCAGTTGCGTGAAACCAACAACACCCATTATTGCGTTTGGCCTAACCAATTTCATGGCAATTTAGCATCCCAAATTATGATGGAGGTAATTTACCAGTAAGTCTAAATTATTTAGTTTTATCTACATCCCCAAGAGAAAAACATTTGCAAACGTCCAGTTTACAAGCTTGTTTGCTAGACCATATTATGACAATTTTTATAAACGACACAGACATAATATACGGGTTGTAAAACATCTTGAGATATTATAAATGTCACTTAAGAAGTTTATTGGCCCGTATATTGTATTGAAAGTTTGGCAGGATATTGGCCTGGTAATGTATTTTGTGCTCAACATAAAAATAACAAGGGATGTGTTTGTCAGAAACACAATGCCCCCTAATGCGCCGTTTTTTTTTGTTTTTTTTTTTGTTTTTTTTACCTTTGACCTTGAAGGATGACCTTGACCTTTCACCACTCAAAATATGCAGCTCCATGAGATGCACATGCATGCCAAATATGAAGTTGCTATCTTCAATATTGCAAAAGTTATGAGCAAGGTTAAAGTTTTAAGACAGACAGACAGAATGACGGACAGAATGACAGACAGGCCAAAAACAATATACCCCCTTTTTTTTAAAGGGGGCATAAAAAGGCTACATCAGTTTAAGACAGAATCAACGTAAGAGCCAATTCACTGGACAGCATGAAAATAATTTTTTATATGACAAATATATCAGAATGTTTTTGTTTTTTTCCTTTTTAATAATTATGAATCTTTGAAATGTCCATACATGTTTTGATTAAAAGTAGTTGATTGAACAAGAACTCAGAGAGAAGAATCATTTCTATTTTACTCATTCGCACTGTTAAATAACCTTATAATATTCAGTGGGCCTCACAACACCCTGTGTCATGGAAAAAACATTAATTTTGGAAAAGTTTGATAACAGTTGTCTTGATCATGCAGATATCTTCTGCATTCTTCTGTGAACAGGTTTTCAAGTTTATGACAGTAAAGTGAACATTTTAGTGTCTTTCTATTGACATACAAATTGCATGATTTTGCAGTATTGCAATATTGCATTATCTACAAAGTCCAGTTAGAAATACTGAGCAGTAATCATTTAAAATTAAGGTACAGTTTTTTTAGTGGTGTGTTTACTTTTATTTTACCTACAAATATGAATGTATGTGTTATTATGTATGTAATATGAGTGATTTTTTGTATGTTTAAAAAATAAACTTTTTTATTTTTACAGTAACAAAAAAAAAGCTAAATGCCATGAAATATGTTTTTAAAATTCAAGTGGACTTAAGGTACTGGAATATGTAGAGTAATAATGTTATTATTTGTTAATTGTAATATAGAAGTTTATAATTACCTTACATATTCCAATGCTAAAGGTTCCATGGATAATCACTAATATATCGGTCTACAGTCCAAGACACTTGACTCCATTTATTTACATTTTAAAGTTTTAGTTTATTTTAAATCAGTTTACATCAGTTATTATCAAACAAGTTTAAATCATATCCAATCAGAAAACAAACAAGTACCTTCAATTTATGCTAAAATGCCAATCTATAAACCATAATAGTTTGAAGAAGCCATTAATTAAACTAATCACGATCCTATCTACTCCACACAGCAGTAGAATGTACATAAATCATTATGGATATTCAAGCAGATAAATTTTTAAAAAAGAAATCATTTCTGGGTTTTATCATGTGTGACAAAAACACATATAACATGGTCTACCAAGTGTAGAAAATATCTTTATTTGTAAGCTCTGTACTGAAAAAAATAGAGTATTATCATATTTCAAAATTAAATAGTACATTCACCTGAAGACCATTAATTTTCTGCTCTATTTCCATAATTTTCTGTGAACCATATAAAGTAAAAAAGAAACCGGCATACGCTTCAATGATCAGATTGTTCGACAAATAAGTTACATTTGGTTGACATACTGGTAAACAGAAGGTTCACAGCAGGTGAACACTGATATATTTTGACGTTTTCATTTCTGAGTGATATATTACCATAGATTAATAGTCAGGTCATCATAAGTACTTTATACATAAACCGTTATGAGGGATCAAATTATCTAATTAAAGCTAAGAGAGTAGCCGCCCCCAACCAAACTATAAACCTTTTCAGTGCATACATAGCAGAACATTGCGGAAATTCAAAATCCAAACGTATCACCGTAATTATTCCTTATTCCAATGTATTGGCCCTTGATTATTCCATACAGCAACATATTAAGTGCATTTTTTAGAGTCGTATTTAATTACTTGGGAAACCAGCAAGAAAATTGAAGCAGTTTAATAGTACTGTGTTATTCCTTTATAGTAAATTAGTGTTTGCATAAAAACAATAATTTCATACCTTCATTCATTGTTATCATTTATTGAACTCTTCTTTATTGTGGGGGTACAGTTTGTATTTACTTACTTGATTCTTAGAATATTAATTAAATTTGAAATTAAAGCAAATCCTTTACCAAACCCTCTTGCTATTTTTAATTTTAGAGCTGAATTTGAAAGACCAAAATTCAATCAATATAAAATGTTCAAGCCAATCAATCATCAATTCTGGCCCAATCTGATTTAATTTCATAGCCTGGTATTAAATACAGATTCCTTTTTCAGATAAACTACATAATTATCTTGAAAATGCAATAACGTCATTGTGTCAATTGATTCCTTCATGAATACTAAAGTAAAATCAGTTTCACATAAAATCCACTCAAATAAGGTTTAGAATAATTAATAACTGAAATCAGTGAAATCAGTTAGAATGCTTGAAAAGAACATTAAGAGGGTGAACGAGTATTAAAAGCAAAATTTAAGGTTTTGTGTCATGGAAAAGTCATAAAAATATTGATTGAAATAGAGGATAGCATTATAACAGACAATTGAATAAAAATCATGAATGCTAAGAGAATTATTCTAAAGAACCTTAAGTTATTCACATTTAGTTTTCATGGCATTAGCTTACAATTAATAAATTTAATTACATTTACAATTCAATGTATGATATTAAGAATTGCATTTCCTTTAACTATGAACAGATCCAACAAATGTGTATCTTTTACTACAATAATCCTGATATACATGTAGTTTCTGTATGTTGTAATGATATTTTATGATCTATGCTACTTGTTTATGTCTGCAGTCACAAGAAAAAAGTTCATTTTTAATCTGCATGGCTATAAAAATAATGTTTAATTGCTTTATGTCAGCTTTAATATTGAATTTACCCTTAATAATTTCCCAGATGACCTATTATCACTGACCTTTATAAACCTTTAAGAAGAAACTAAAAGAATGTAAATGACTTTCAATCAATTAAAGGACTTAATCTAGTTGACTGCATATGAAAGGCTTTAATGGAACAAAGGAGAGTAATTCAGCAATAATGTTCATTAAACTAAGTTTCAAAAAGAAAGGGAATTATATAATTCAGGAGACACAATATACAAATGGTATTCCAGCAACTAAGGGAAGTAACTCAGGAGACGCATATAAGCAATGGTTTTCCAGAAAATAAGGGAAGTAACAAACCAACAGAAAGCTCACAATACCTTCATGCACATTCAATCTACAGAACGTGTCAGTATCACCGTAGCTATTGTACGCCTCACACACATATTCCCCAGAATCTTCCGGGAACACTTCGGGGATGATGAGCATGTGAGTGTTGCCCCTTGTTACCATGCGGCACACAGGGTCTGTGGACGGGATTTCTCGGTTGTTGTGCACCCAGACAATATCAATGGGTGGGGTACCTGAGCAACATGCACCAGCAAAAGCATGCAATTGACCTTTGTAGTTAATTTGTTTGACAATGCCTTTAGCCTTTTTCAATAACTAATTTGTGTTTTCATGGAAAGGGCTTGTAAAAACATGTGTTTACTGTCAATGATGTTTGGCTGACTTTATTTTGGGAATGCGTGGTCGTCTGTCCAACAGTGTATCATCAATTAAGCAGTAGGTATTTGACCATTTATTTGTTCATATTTCTGTAATTACATGGTGTCCTAATCAAACTGCATAAGACCGAATCTGTGGACAAAAAACCTATGACAAACATAAATGTGGAGTACCCTGTGTTTTTCTGCTGGTAAACTTTGATTTTAACAAATTATAAATTTGTAATTATTTTTTTTAACTCTTTAGAATGCAGTACGGGTTTCACCTTAATACATTCATAAGTTACTTATCTGCCACATTGTATAACAAACAATTGTGCCCATAAAGAATATCTATTTCTTATTATGAGTGACTGATGCACACATCGAGGGGTGAACGGAAGACTGTTGTAACTCATATTAAATAAAGAAGGAGATACTGCAGTTTTCCGTTCAGCCCTCAACATGTATATCTTATGTCAATGCAATGATTAAATCAAATGTGACACATCCTTTAAGAAAACTGTTTGTGGTTAATTACTGCATGCTGACTTTGGTTTGCTTCAAAAGATCATGCTTGATTTATACAATCTGCATGCCTGGGCAAGCATTCTTGTAATGAATCCATCAATTGTCAATAAAACATGAATGCACAATTTACAAGTTCGTAAATAACACACAATGCAGATGTATAATGCATTTGATGGCTACATTCCTTATATAATGGTAACATTAAAAACATTTTTATAGCAATGTGTTTTTTTCCGAAACATATTAAGCGTGCAAATTACAAAGACAGAAAATTATAATATGACTTTATATTGTATTATACATAAAAAACAAATAGTTATTTTATTTATTAATTGAAAAGTCACATTTGCCATAAATTCACAGATTTAATGAATAAGTAATTTGCAATGAGTACAAATCACTAATCATCCAGAATCATATCATATTTATAATATTTATAATTATTGCAACTCATAGAAATTTTGGCTCACCTTTGACCTCCACACTTAGCTCCACCCTGTTACCATCCTTGACCTCCATATCGGAGAGTTCTTTCGTGAATATTGGAGGGTCGTGTTGGTCAGAGGATCCTGAAACAATATATCATTCAACTGTTTATTGTATGCCTTCCATTGGTTTCTAGGAAAGTATTAGAGAAATAAAATTAGCAATTCACGGTTTCATATGGATATCCTTTATATGATATACTTTGTTTGCTTGTTTGCACTTGTAATTTGTAATTAAATTATAAAATTTCGGAAGCCACGAGGGTTTACCAACAGGAAACAGGAAATCATTATGTTATTATTCCATCGAACAGTTCTATATACATAAGCTTGAGTATTTATATTTAACACGTTATAAATCAGGTGCTAAAAAATTAACACCACCGTTAATACCCCAAAATAATCTGTTCATTTCAACAATTAAAATTAATCTTGACAATTAAACAACGACAACACATTTAGTTAAAGAATTTTTTAAAGAACAAAAATCTTTACTTTTCTAGACAACTAAAACTTAAATAAAATATCCACACACAAGAATCCAATTTAACTCTTTTCATAATCCACTTTCACTCAAGACCTCAAGTGTCAAACGACAGGTCTCATTCTGTTGCACGGTTCTCATCAAAATGTCCTCAATTGCATTGCTTCACACCGGGGAACACACACACAAACTTGCGATTACTCAATACAAAGCTATTTTAACATCCTAAGATTCAATTACACCTCAATCATTACTTTTTGCCCTACCGTTTCACATACAGAGTTCGCCATATACAATGAATCTGTTCATGAGTTCATGCTACATGGCTTGCGCTATGTATAAATATATATTTATAAATGAGGATTCAATTTTAACAAGGGCTGTTTGTAAAACATGCATGCCCCCCATATGGGCTGTCAGTTGTAGTGGCAGCCATTGTGTGAATACGTTTTTTGTGGTGGTGGTGGTGGTGGTGTTGGTGGTGGTGGTGGTGGCCTTAACCTTTGACCTAGTGACCTGATAATCAATAGGGGTCATCTGCCAGTGATGACAAATATCCCTATGAAGTTTCGCGATCCCAAGCCTAAGCGTTCTTGAGTAATCATCCGGCAACCATTTTACTGCTTCAGGTCACTGTGACCTTGACCTTTGACCTAGTGACCTGAAAATCGATAGGGGTCATCTGCCAGTCATGACCAATGTCCCTATGAAGTTTCATGACCCCAGGCATAAGCGTTCTTGAGTTATCATCCAGAAACCTTTTCCCTATTTCCAGTCAACCATTTTACTGCTTGCTTCAGGTCACTGTGACCTTGACCTTTGATCTAGTGACCTGAATATCAATAGGGGTCATCTGCTAGTCATGATCAATGTACCTATGAAATTTCATGTTCCTAGGCCTAAGCGTTCTTGAGTTATCATCCTGAAACCATCTGATGGACGGACCGACAGACCGACACACCGACACACCGACAGACTGACATGTGCAAAGCAATATACCCCCTCTTCTTCGAAGGGGGCATAATAAATGAATTTCATGATATTCACCTTACATAACAATCTAGGTTTGACCAAAAACATGTTTTAACTGCATAACATGTCTATATAAGATACAACAGTTTCACTGTCGATCCTCAATATATTTTTTTCATTTGAATGGGCTACTTTTATGCAAATTTAGCTTCATGACATCTTATACGATTGCATCTTGTTTTTTTTAATTATATATTTCTTGTATGAAATGATTAGTTTCTATATTCAGGAATGAAAAAAAAAATGAAAAAACTTCCGTTTTATAAACGATTCATATGGAGTTCTACATTGCACTTTCAAAGGAATAACTTAATGTTTTTGAAATTTAGGTACTTAATACCCCTGGTCATCTTTTCAATGTGCTTCACAAAGGCAACCGAGTTAATATGGACAACTTTTAATTATATGACTCATGATAGCCATTAATTTAGGTCTACATGTCAAATTATTCAGTTGCATGTTCACATGATGAAAGGACATAACATTAGCCACTATACCAGCAAGGCTTGAGATCAAAATGGCTCAGTTTATTACCCCACATTACTGTGGTTTACATAGATTTAACACCCATTAATTATGCTTAAAGTTTTCATAGCCACTTCCGAAATTAAACTCTACCTGTAAGCAGATACTTATGGTACTTAAACACACTGAAATAACAGACGGGAAATAACACTATAGGGGGTCGTGGTCTTTAATATAAGTGTACATTTTTTTCGACAGTGAAAATTAACAATGTAATATAGAATACATTTTTAGGGCTGACCGTGAAATAACTGTATCTGATATAGAAATGTTAAGTAGATCAACAGTTTACAGTCAGCCCTCAATATACCAATACACCATTCAGTTCTAATGAAACAAGAAATTTGTATCCAAATCTAAGCAATTTTACAAGGGATTGTTAAGGAGGCCCCCATGTGTATTACCCATCTCATTTTAAAATATTTTGAAAATATTATCGCATGTTTTAATATCATGGGCAATTGGTTAATAATATCAAACCTGCAACAAAATTGTTTACGAACACTATTTAAACTATCCTGTAGAGTGTATAATACTCCATCAGTTGAACAAACATCTGACTTTCCTGGGACGTATACATGGCAAAGAAATTAATTTATACACATTTCATCCAAGTTCTTTTATACATAAACACCATTTACAGAAATGTTGTACAAGACACCACTGCCCTACACTCCAGTAATAGATTTATGATAATTTGTTATGCTCAACTTGATAATACACACTTTGTCCATTGTTCGAAATTTCTCCAGCCTTAGAAATCCAAGATAAATATAATATGCCACTTCACTTCAAAACTATTTTTGTAATCTGTTTCAAGAGCAATTTTTCTATGGACTCTTACTTATACGTAATCTGCAGGGTATATTACCAATAATCTCAGATCCTCCTTCCAAATAATTATCAATAAGATTAAATGTTTCTTTTAGGGAAGCACCAATAAAATTACCTATTTAAGTTTCAATCATTTTATCTAACACATTATATCCATGGAAACAAGCCACTGGATGGACCTATTATAAGAATACTGAGTCACTAATTTTCTCAGAGGTCTCATTTTTGCGCTTTTCGCAACTCATCCCGCCATAGCGAGAATTTATGACTTCTGCAAATATTTACAGATTTTACCGTTCTCAGATTCTCAGCAGTATATAATCCCTGTGACAAAAGAATGTCTTCAATTTTATTTTTTGATATTATACTAACTTATGTTATAGTACTCTACATAATTTTAGTAAGTTATATTTTTTGTTAATGCAAAAATATGAACATCTGTGAATAAGTCCTTTTAAATGCAACAAAATCTTTTTATGCACTGTATTTTACTATGTATAGCGCACACTCATGTATAACGCACACCCAGTTTTTTTTAAGTCAAAATGGAGAAATTAAATATTACAAGACAAGAAAACCAGCAAATCAGACCAAAAAAGGGGGCCGTTTTTATACTGCGCAAAAAGGTGAAGTTTTCTAATAAAAATCCAATAAAAAAATGGCTGCTATTATGATTATTTACGATTGAATTTTATGCAAGTTACCAGCCAGTATAGAATTGTATCCATGTATAGTACGCAACAACTTTTTAATTTGAAACTTGGAGGTTAAAAAACTGTGCGCTATACATGGTAAAATTCAGTAAACATTAGCAGCCACATTTACCTGTCACTTTCACAGCGGCCACAGTAGTGTCTTCGCCGGCGATATTTTTAGCGATGCAGGTGAACTTTGACCCTTCGGCAGGGTTAAGGTTATCCACAATGAGACGACCTTTGCCCTCTTTGTACTCCATGCGGATGTCTTGGGAGGAACCAAGTTCTTGATTGTCCTTGTACCACTTGAGTGAAGGTCGTGGTTTACCTAGGATGGCATTTAAAAAAGGTGAAGGTCATGGGTCACCTAGGGTAGCATTTGAAAAAAGGTGAAGGTCACAGTTCACCTAGGGTAGCATTTAAAAAAAAGTGAAGGTCATTGTTTATCTAGGGTAGTATTTTCAAAAGGTGAAGGTCGTGGTTTATCTAGGGTAGCATTTTTAAAAGGTTAAAGTTATGGCTTATCTTGGGTAGCATTTTTTTTAAAGATGAAGGTCATGGTTTTATCTGTGGTAGCATTTTTAAAAGGTGAAGGTCGTGGTTTACCTAGGGTGGCATTGAAAAATGGTGAAGGTCACGGTTTATCTAGGGTGGCATTAAAAAGGTGAAGGTCATGGTTTATCTAGGGTAGCATTTGTGAAAGGTGAAGGTCGTGGTTTATCTAGGGTAGCATCTTAAATTATTGCATGACATTTCATCCTTATTCTAAAATCAGGAAATCTTAGTATAGCTCTGTCTCATTTCCGATAGTTAAGTATTCTTCATATGTACATCCTATACAAACATGATTGTGTATGGGCTGGTTCCTTAACATTATATATCACAATCAAGAAAGAGTTGAAATTTAACATATTTATCAATTTATCAGTATTAATATATTGAAAATTTTGACTTGTACATGTAATCAAGAATTTAAAACAAACTCTTAAAGACATTTTTTTACACTACTCCTGTGTTACTTGGGGTAAATAATTCCATTCGTTTAAATGACTATGGACTCGTTTTAATATTTCAATACATTTTGAATCATTTCTTTGACTATTTCTTAACTATATACGATATATACCTGTGACCTGTGTTTCTAGCACCAGCTTTTCTCCCAGCTCTATATCTGTATCAGCAATGCTCACTGTGAACTTAGGGGGAACCGGTGCAATTTTGGGATCTGAAGGAAACAAGACAAATGTGAGATTGTTTTCCTTTTGTTCATTTTTGCAATTCATCATCTGATTTATTAAAGTATGCTTACCATAATTAAATTGCTAAGTAAACACAACCATCCTCATAAATAACCCAGTTTGTAAAAACAAGAATATCCACAACATCCAGTTCTATTAATCGTAATAATTATTTTCTCTTGATTTGGATTATTGTTCCAAGGATATTGTTACAAATCATGAATGCAATTCTTGTGAATGAGTATACATTATACAATGAAGACAAAAAATAATAAAATACACATTCTTCCATAAAGCCTACTAGAAAGGGTGAACAAGATGTGATGTAGTTAATTATTTTGACATCTTGAAGAAAAAACAGTTCTAAATTTCAGCTAATTTCTGTATTAAAGCATTTAAACTTAGATTTTGTTAAATATACATCACGAAGACAAACTCGTATAATAATTTAATGACAATTTAAGTACATATACATAATGCCATATCCCCAACATGTACACAATTCCCAAGTAACCATATCTATACGACCTATATAACCTACTACATTCATAAATATTGTATAAGTTGAGAATGAAATTGTGACGTCACATTTATATGACGTCACAACAGGTGCTACAACCTGGTTTGTCACGTGCCAACTAGCTGATAATATATAGATTTATGAGCGAGTTTGTTTTTTTCCCACAACTGAAATAACGTTTATAATATCCAACTAAATTTTTCTCTTAATCAATTACAGATTTTAAACATTCACTTAACTTTGTTAAAACAGAAAAAGCATCATACATTCACACAACAATTCATATATTTGTATAACCATGTTGTTGTTGTTATTTTTACGATGGTGTATTGTGGATTTATTATGTTTTTTGATGATGAGCTGTATAATATTATGCTTATGTCGCAAATAAACCATCTGTTCTGTTCTGTTCTACAGTTGCCATCGATTTCCGCCACCATAGTTGTGCATATACATATAATAAAATACAGGGCAATATAACAACAGTAAAAGTCTTATGCTGCATCGCGCAGCAAAATAACAGTAAACATGTAAGGCAGTTTCGTATTTCTGAAATAACACCCTAGATATGAAATATGAAACCAGGGAGTGAAGAGACCTGAGTTGACATTTCCTATTTATACATAAATGATGTAAATGTCCGGCTACTGTCATTTATTATATAGTGAAATCAAGGGCATGCTGCAGCAAATTCATTTTTTCGAGTCCATTTAAGGGACCTGTTCACAGATTGATAAATTGACAAAATTGGAATAAATTGTTTCAGATTTGCAAAGTTTCAGTGTAGTTATGTATTTTTGCAAGGAAACAGTAATACTTAACATTTACCATGCTCTAAAATATCCATAACATGCATCTTTTGACGATTTTAAAATCTGAAAATAAGAAACCCTAAATGAATAATTTGGAGAGTTTTGTTGTTATTGTTATATTAATATAAAGTATAAAATACATCTCACTCCAAAGCAGCACGGATGGCCAAGTGGTGCTAGACTTTTACTCCAAGGGTCAGTGGTTGGAGCCCAGGTGTTGTTTAGTTTTTTTTCTTTTTTAAATTTTATTCTTGTTTTATACTGTAGCTCTTAAGTTCCGATGTTAACATTTATCTATTAAAAGCATTAAATGCCAACTTCAAAACATGCAAAAATCTGTGAACAAGTCCCTTTAAGCCCAATGCAGCTGTCTAATTTGTGTCACATGCTCAACCACAGATTTAAGTGAAATAAAAGAAGTTATGTTGCATCGAACCCTCTATAGGACTACATACTATCATAAGACTATTTTGTGTGTAAAACTTAAACGTTCATACTAAACAAATTGACACCCTGTGTGTGTAGCAGGGTTCGGTATAAGGATTAGCTAGCTTTTATAGTGACGCAGTAGAGTAAGCCAGAAAAATCCCTGACCACAATGGGGATTGAACCCGAGACCTCCCGGATCTAAATCAGGCAGACACTCTAATGCGTCGCTATAAAAGCTAGCTAATCCTTATACCAAACCCTGCTACACACACACCCTTTAATTGTAAAATTCTTCCACAAATTTCCTACTGCCAAGACAGACGGCGGACAACCATAGTTTTTCATTAGGCGCGAATGTAACCCAGCCAGAAAAATCCCCACCCACAATGGGGATTGAACCCAGGACCTCCTGGTTCCAAATCTGGCAGACACTCGGCACTTTACTGTGTCGCTATTAAAGCTAGCTCATATAGCAAGGCAGTATAAGTTCTCCTTATACCGAATCCTGTTACAGTAACACTCCACCAATGATACTATTTAAATACTTATTGTTCCACTTACCCAGTAACGACACATCAGCCTTTGACTTTGCCTCTCCACCAGAGTTCTTCACGATGCATTCGTAGGTTCCACATATGCCCTTGGATGCCTGACGTAGAACGAGTTTAGCAGTGCGCCCGTCAAAGGTGGCTTTTGCCTGCAATGCGCCAACTTCTCGACCGTCTTTTAGCCACCTGGCTTTCCCATCAATGGCGTCTTCGAAAATATCGATAGAATCGTGTTATAAATTTCTAAGCAATTTGACACCATCACTAGATGAAAATAAATTATGGTTTATTTAAACGGTTCAAATGTCTTTAAGATTTAATAATTAAATAAAAATATATTGTACACACACAAAACTTTTGTTTATTTATATTAAATTTTCTTAAATACTAAAAAGGTTTCGTCCATAGCCTTCATCAGTAGTATCAATACAAACAAAAACACAGGAAGTGACGTCATCATTATAATACAGTAACCTAACGTCGTTTGGCGGAAAAAATAAATAAAAATAAAATAAATTTACAACAAATATCCTATACAATTATTGCCAATAAATAAGAAAATGTAAACAGAAAATTATATTATTTCATTCAGCAAAGTTATCCCACAATATAATTGTACAATATTTTCCAGTACTTAACACAAGCACATAAACATTAATGATGGCTACCCAACCATTTTTTCATACCAAACTTGATATTTATGTGAATTTTATGGCTTTTAAAAACAACCTGACATGTCCCATGTCTCTCTGATCACAATTTATATGAGGCTTCATCAATATTACATGATCCTGGCATAACAGTGTGACACCAGTGTGGGCAATGTAATCATGACGTATTAGTATTGATTAATTGTCAACACTTTCTTAATGAAGTATTACAACATGTGTTATACTTGTCAGGATAGTGCGTTTTACCATGAGATACAATCATCTGAAAAAATTACTTCATCTATGCACTTCTATTTAAAATTACAATTTTGGTTCATTTAAGAGTTTCTTATTGCATTCAAATGTCACTTAGGAAACAACTGCACATTTTCCAACAAATACATGTATAGTTGTGTGGTTTGTAGCAAAAACTCCCAAGTGCCTATATTCAATTGTATAAAACTGATTAAGAATGTTGGCCAGATACGTTCGAGTGTCTCGCTCTGGGAAAACAGAGCTTTAACCCTTTGCATGCTGGGAAATTTGTCGTCTGCTACAATGTTGTCTGCTAAATTTCTAAAATAAGAATTTTCTTCGATTTTTTTTTCCAAGAATACTATCAGAATAGCAAACAGTTTGGATCCTGATGAGACGCCACGTTCTGTGGCGTCTCATCAGGATCCAAACTGTTTGCAAAGGCCTTCAACATCCGGTTCCAGCGCTCAAAGGGTTAAACATGTGCTTAAAGTGTCATTCCAGATTATATAAATAGCCTGTGCAGTCCGCACAGGCAAATCAGGGATGACACTCTCTGCCTAAACTAGATTTTTTGCTTAGAAGAAAAAACAACATCCTTTAAACAAAAAATACCATGCAATCAAAAAGTATTCCCCCCTCATAAGCCTGTGTGGACTACACAGGCTAATCTGGGATGACACATTACAAACATGCATTAAACCGCGTTTTCCCAGAGTGCCGCTCAAATCGAATGATCGCCACTTACTGTGGAACTTGCACACGAGAGTTGCGTCTTTTTCCTTGTCGGCAAATTCTGTGTCCTCCAGGGGTATGTCTACAGTGGGAGCCACAAACATGGACTTCTTGCCCGTCTGAGGCTTGGGGCGCACTGAAGATATAGGGAAACAGAACATGAGCCTCGCTCTGAAAAAAGGGGGTTCAATGCATGTGCGTAAAGTGTCATCCCAGATGAGCCTGTGCAGTCGCACAGGCTTATCAGGGACGACAGTTTCCTTACACAAAACATATCATAAAAGCAGAGAGTGTCGTTTCTGATTAGCCTTTGCAGTCTACACAGGCTAATCTGGGACGATACTTTAAGCACATGCATTTAACCCTTTACATGCTGGGAAATTTGTTGTCTGCTAAAATGTTGTCTGCTAAATTTCTAAAATTAGC
Organism: Dreissena rostriformis; assembly: GCA_007657795.1. NCBI lineage: Eukaryota > Metazoa > Mollusca > Bivalvia > Myida > Dreissenidae > Dreissena > Dreissena rostriformis. The sequence continues at coordinate 166,507 of VMBQ01000396.1, read as the reverse complement.
ATTTTCTTCGATTTTTTTTCTAAGACCACTATCAGAATAGCAAACAGTTTGGATCCTGATGAGACGCCACGTTCTGTGGCGTCTCATCTGGATCCAAACTGTTTGCAAAGGCCTTCAAAATCCGGTTCCAGCGCTCAAAGGGTTAA
>VMBQ01000396.1:145404-166348 GCA_007657795.1 Dreissena rostriformis | reverse complement strand
TTAACCCTTTGAGCGCTGGAACCGGATTTTGAAGGCCTTTGCAAACAGTTTGGATCCAGATGAGACGCCACAGAACGTGGCGTCTCATCAGGATCCAAACTGTTTGCTATTCTGATAGTGGTCTTAGAAAAAAAATCTAACAAAATGCTAATTTTAGAAATTCAGCAGACGACATTTTAGCAGATGACAAATTTCCCAGCATGCAAAGGGTAAAGTCAGTTTCAAGGACCACAATGGAAATAAGGGATATTGCTCTTTTTTGTGTAATCCTTGGCGTTAGTATGCATGCCATAGTGCATCCTATGCATGTACTTTTCAATTATGATTGATTTTACTTCATATTGTTTTATGTACATGTTGTTTCAATGCATTGTGTGTATGTATGCTATCTCCGAAATAAATCTATCTATCTAACATGATTTAAAAGTTGAACTTGAATAATGGAAAATTACAATACTTTGAGATCTATATTATTTTAAATACTTACATATTCATCTAGTTAAATAAATAATGATTCAATCAGGGCCCATATTAAAATCCTCATAAGGGAAAACTTACGGAAATTCTTTACATTTGTAAAAATTCCTTACATTTCTTGCTATCTGTCTTGATGTCTTTTTACATTTATATTTTTTAAACAATAATAAAATATTGCTAAATGATTAAACTTTTATCTTTTCTAAATAGAACACATCAAAAATATGTTCTTATTGAAATCTGATCTGAAATTTTTCACTTAAGTACAAATTAAATTAAGATTTCCCTATGGAGCTTTATGAAACTGTCCCTTACACACAAACATCCGGATGCATCAGACCCGATTCATTATTTCCCTGAGCAAATCGGGTCTGATCACAAATGTAATACCATGGTAACGGAAAAAACAAAAGACATGGATACAGTTAAATTTGTTGCTTTCCAACCAACTTAACTTTTCATTGAATATAATTTAAAACAAAATTTAATGTATACAGCAAAATTGAAAGTGAAGTAAAAAGTGGAAAATACCAAAAACATTTCAAGATTCAACATACATTATTAAACTACGCTTTACTATTGTTATACATATCAACCAAAACAAAACTTGCCTTGTGACAAAGTGACTCCAAATTCCTTAAAAATTACTTTTGTGTAAGACATATCACTATGTTTAAATAAGAAATGTAATTTTAATAGATCTAAAACAAATGATGAAAATAAACATTAAAGATGTCCATCTGAAACTCAATAACACCATACATGTTTACCAAATATAAATGACAGAGCTTTAACTGTATATTGAAAAGCAGTACCATAGCCAAGACGAAATACTAACATTTAAATCATAATCAAGCATCAAGAAGACATGACCAAAAACACAGGCTTTGGATCACACTTTTTTAAATGTTCATAACTCTTTCATGGTTATAGTACTGGTTATATGGCAAGTAAGTTACCCTTTCAATTAAGAAGACTGTCTTGCAATGTTATGGTTCTCATTTCTTCAAAATAGTTGGCATTTGCTCCAAAAAAAACACATGACAAACAAGTTTTAGCAATCTTTTAGCATTTTGATGAGATAAGAATGAGAGTTTCAATCAGTTTTCTGTTATATTTGAGCGGCATCATGCGAAAATGGGTCTCATGCCATGTGCGGCAAGTGTAGCTCCAATCTACCCATTAGGTCTCATTATTAGACGACAGGGTAGCTCCTGAGTGTGCAGGCTGGTCTGGAACTAAACTGGCCGCATATGGCATAAGACCCATTTGTACTTAAAATAGATGTATTCTAACATGAAAGCATGCATTTGTTCAAAAAATAAAATAATATTATTGTATGATCAACAAGGATGACAGTCTGAGCCTAGTATATGTAACTAAGCTACGCGCTTGACACTTCAGATGCAATAATTAACCAGTCAGGTCTTAAGTGCAGGAGGAAAGCCCCCCTCCAAATGTGTAAATTTAACAATTGAATAGCCAAAGGAATGGCAACAATATTGCCACTGTTTGCAGTTGGTAATCCTCAGAACTAATATCAACACATTTGTAGACATGCTGACGACAGTAACAACTTTTCCCATCTTTAAATAAACAATAACAGTATTCATATGATATTGTTATTGTTTTTGTAGTCAGTTTGATAGTTGTTAAACAGGGGATTGTACACTAACCCTTTGCATGCTGGGAAATTTGTCGTCTGCTAAAATGTTGTCTGCTGAATTTTCAAAATAAGCATTTTCTTTGATTTTTTTTTTCAAAGAATACTATCAGAATAGCAAACAGTTTGGATCCTGATGAGACGCCACGTCTCATCTGGATTCAAACTGTTTGCAAAGGCCTTCAAAATTTGGTTCCAGCACTGAAAGAGTTAAGGTAAACGGTGGGATATTATCAAAAATTTAAATATTCTAAATTTATAAACATCCTGAAATTATATGCCTTTAATTTGTCTCAGTTACGTATAATTATTACTTTGTACGTTTAAAAACAATTCCCAAATGCATATTCACCCACTATCTTTTAATTAAAACTTGTTTTGTTCAGATGCTTACTAAATGCATGGCCAATAACTAAAGGACTGAATTGAAAATTAATTTTAAAAGGGGAGGTCACCTACCAAACACTTCAAGGTCAGCTGAAGCAGTTGCCTCCCCTGCGGTGTTCTCAATTTTGACCTCGTAGTTGCCATTGTCTGCAGGTACAGTCTTTAGAACCTCAAGTATGTGCATGTCTTCCTCAGAATAGATCTAAAGAAGGAAAATAGTGTAATTAATTAGTCATGGATAAAAATAAGTTCTGCATGTGCATACAAAAGATGTTAAGTAAAGTAATGTAAATAAAAAAAAACTTCACATACTTAAATAAAATACATTAAATTAAACACTCTATGTTAATCACAGACAATTATGTTATCAAGATAATTGATAAACAATTTCAAGCTTATATAAAATTACAATAGTTGTCAAACAATTACAGAATTTATCAACCCAACGTCTGCTCGCCATGCAATCATATCGAGTGATCTAAATACCACTGAATGTCAACCAAATCAAGGGAAGGTACTCTACCTTGTGCCTGTCATCAGCCTCAATTATCTTCCCATTGAAGTTCCAAGACAGGCTGGGCTCTGGGCTGCCATCAAAGGAGGCCTTAAACTTGGCTGTCTCACCCTCGTTGATGAACTGTCGTTTCGGTTTGATGACAAACTCGGGAGCCCTGTCTTTGCTGCCTGCCTCGAGAGCAGTGTTCACAAGCTTCACGGTGTCTGGGTCCAACGAGTGAATATCTATTGACAGAACAAGGGTCCAAAACGTGAATATCTATTGACAGAACAAGGGTCCAAAACGTGAATATCTATTGACAGAACAAGGGTCCAAAACGTGAATATGAGCCTCGCTCCGTGAAAAGGGGGTTTAATGCATGTGCTTAAAGTGTCATCCCAGATTAGCCTGTTCTCAGACAACGAATTTTCATGAAGAATATTTTTGCACCTCAGTTCTGTTTTGAAAAGTTATTAATATCAGCCGAGTTCTGGGAAAACTGGACTTAATGCATGTGTGTAAAGTGTCATTCCAGAGTGCACAGGCTAATCAGGAACAACTCTTTCCGCTTTAATGGAATTTCTCATTTGAAGAAAGTTTCTTCTTAACCAAAATCCAGCTTAAGCGGAAAGTGTCGTCTCTGATTAGCTTGTGCGGATGGCACAGGCTAATCAGAGAAGACATTTTACATACATGAATTAAGACCAGTTTTGCAAACACGAGGCCCGTATTAGTCTTAAATGGCAAGCTCTGTAAGAACGCCATGCTACTGATACAGTCAAAATACCAAAGAAATCTCCACGTACCTGAGCCTTCATCGATGCTTCTGCTTCTACTGCCTCCTGAAAATATACAATGAAACACTTTATTTTTACTATGCTTTGATTTATTTATTTTATTTAATATATTTGTAATTTTCTTGGGGTAGGGGTGGGGGGTGGGGCAAGATACGGGTGTGAGGGGCGTACGATGAGCATCAAGGACAGGCTGTATTTTGAGCACTAAGGATTTTCATTTGTACAGTTCTTATGGCCATTGTTATGATCCTTTAATAGACAATTGATTTGAAAACATAATATGTTAATTCAATTTAAAGGGATTTATGTCTTGTTTATATATCAAGAATCTATTGTTTAATTGGTAATATGCATAACAAATAAGCAAATCTGTAACTTTTGACAATAACTGGTTTTCCTTTCTGTATCCTACTTGTAAATTACATTATTGTCAACAAATGTAGCTCAAACAAAATGCAGAAAAGTAGCTCAAACTAATTGTTGAAATGTACCTCAAACACAATGTTGGAATGCGGATCAAAATTATCATCAACATCAACATTCTGGTACTTATTTCAGGTAGTGCCTTAATGTCACAGACAAAATTGCAAAACACCTTCTCTTTGCATTTCATAAATTAGCCGTACAAATGAAAATAAAAGGCCTCGATACAATGTGAACATCTGAATTAATAATTCATACAGTAAATACTGAATCAATTTTTCCCTCATTTAATTGTAACCTGTGTGCAATCGGGTGCACAAGAAACGTGTCAAATTAATATTTAATCAAAGGTGGCATGGGTCTGTGTTTAATTGAGCAATTAATATATTCACATTTTTCCAACCAGGTAATATCTTAACAACTAGTCTTTATTGGAAGAGGACGTCATCTGGGATGGCAAAACAAATTTACCATTTATAACTCACTTTCTATAAATGTCTTTGATCTTTATGATAATTTCATAAACACATTTATATTTAAAAAAAAGTAAACAAATTTCAAAATGCTATAACATGAATGCAGATTTCAGATTAATATGAGAGAAAGTCATGTAATGTATGTATTTTGCTTATTTTTACGTGATATGAATATAAATTCTTGATATTTTTTCTTGTCAAGATATCTCGTCAGCAGGCGCCTGTATAGATTCTTTCAAAGTTCAAAGGAAAACTGACAGTAAAACAGCTACATCTGTATGACAGTTAAATCAGACGTGTAAGAAATGCACATCAAATCATGCTTAAAGATTAAATATGAAACATTTAATATGAATTTCATTTGAAAAATTACTATGCCTCAATAGCTTACATAATTTATTTTTTAATAGCAAATTTATAAATAAGTGCATGTAATGCATTCTTGTGATATTTTAATGTTGTTACTTTTATAAAGGAATTTTAGACACCTTATAAAATTTGCCACATTTCACATGTTGCTTTAGTCCTGAATATTGAATACTATAACTAAGTCTACAATATAATAATACAATAATACTGTTCTATAACAATATACAATTATATAATATAGTACATGATGCATACTGTCTGATTTTTCTATGTACAAGCACAAAGTACAAAATTATCATACAAAGTACAAAATTATCATTGTTAACTCCCTAATAAACAATGCAAATAAAAGTAATTATAACCCGATCACTATCAATTAAGTGAAATTCAAATTTCAACTGCAAATATATTTATCAGATCTAATTTTATTTTTTTATTTTTAATTATCATTGTTCAACACCCAATAAACAACTTTATATCATTCTGATGAGTTGATGAATTATATCATTCTGGTGAATTGCTTTTTCAACCACAATTGATAAAACACACATATTCTTTCATTGGTTCACCTAAAAACTCTAATTCATTGTTTATTGGGCGATAAACAATGTTCACCAATCATTATTTAGTAACTATTATAGTGACTGTTGTGTACTGATTTTCATATGGTCACCAAAAATTATTTAGTAACTATAATGACTGTAGTGTACAGATTTGCATATGGTCACCAAACATGATTAAGTAAATATAGTGACTGTACTGTACTGATTTTCATTATAATAATGGTACCCGCTAACGTTATTCAAGTATTGTGCATGTTCACCCACTAAGCTCAACATGAGCACCTAAAAACAAAAGGCAAGTCGGGTTATCCGGTAATCAGTTGGTAATCCATGATCACCTATGTCACCCTTAACAATGACACTAATGAGCCAGAGCTGACGCGTTGAAAGGTAGTGATAACATCACATTCCTTTTTTATTTTTACATTAGTTAGTTACAGGAGCTATTCGGTCCCACAAATACACAAACCCAATTACAGGGGACAATTAACCCTTTGCATGCTGGGAAATTTGTCGTCTGCTAAAATGTCGTCTGCTGAATTTCTTAAATTAGCATGTTCATCGATTTTTTTCAAAGAATACTATCAGAATAGCAAACAGTTTGGATCCTGATGAGACGCCACGTTCTGTGGCGTCTCATCTGGATCCAAACTGTTTGCAAAAGCCTTCAAAATTCGGTTCCAGCGCTCAAATGGGTTAACTCCCTTATAAACAATGCAAATAAAAGTATGTAACCCGATCACTATCAATTAAGTGAAATTCGAATTTCAACTGCAAACATATTTATCAGATCTCATTTTAACTTATTTATTTTAATTATCATTGCTCAACACCCAATAAACAACTTTATATCATTCTGATGAATTGATGAATTATATCATTCTGATGAGTTGATGAATTATATCATTCTGATGAATTGCTTTTTATACCACAATTGATAAAACACACATATTCTTTCATTGGTTCACCTAAAAACTCTAATTCATTGTTTTATTGGGCGATATTACATGTAGCAATGTTCACCAATCATTATTTAGTAACTATAGTGACTGTTGTGTACTGATTTTCATATGGTCACCAAAAATTATTTAGTAACTATATATATATATATAATGACTGCAGTGTACGGATTTGCCTATGGTCATCAAACATTATTTAGTAACTATAGTGACTGTACTGTTCTGATTTTCATTATAATAATGGTACCCCCTAACGCAATTCGAGTATTGTACATGTTCACCCACTAAGCTCAACATGAGCACCTCAAAACAAAAGGCAAGTCGGGTTATCCGGTAATCAGTTGGTAATCCATGATCACCTATGTCACCCTTAACAATGACACTAATGAGCCAGAGCTGACGCGTTGAAAGGTAGCGATAACATCACATTCCTTTTTTATTTTTACATTAGTTAGTTACAGGAGCTATTCGGTCCCACAGATACACAAACCCAATTACAGGGGACAATTAACCCTTTGCATGCTGGGAAATTTTTCGTCTGCTAAAATGTCGTCTGCTGAATTTCTTAAATTAGCATTTTCTTCAAACTTTTTCAAAGATTTCTATCAGAATAGCAAACAGTTTGGATCCTGATGAGACGCCATGTTCTGTGGCATCTCATCTGGATCCAATCTGTTTTTGCAAAGGCCTTCAAAATCCTGTTCCAGCGCTCAAAGGGTTAAAATGCTGTAAGCACATTTGCAATTCTATTTGGCTTCACCGCTTAATTCACTAAATAAAACCCACAAAGTACCCAAAATAAGCAATATAATGCCATAGCGAGGCAAATTTTGCTAACGAAAATTTTGAGCCAGGGGAGGCCTTGTGTATGTTTGAAATACTGGTAACTTAAGGTGAGACTTCGGGACTTGAATATACACTCCATTGTACCCTTGGTAACTAATTTAGTGTTATACATGATTTACTCCAGATGTAGGGTAGGGTGTATGGAAACTATATAGTTACAATTTATTTCACAAATTAAAATGCAGCTTTTTTGGTTCTTGTCGAAAAGATGTCCATTAGAAAGGATATAAGCCTTATTCTGGGAAAACAGGGTTTAATGCTGCATGTGCGTGAAGTGTTGTCCAAGATAAGCCTGTGCAGTCGGCACAGGCTAATCAGAAAATAAACTTTCCGCTTAAACTGGATTTTTGCTAGAAGAGATTTCCTTTAAACGAAAAATACAATTAAAGCGGAAAGTGTCATCCCTGATTAGCCAGACTGCACAGGCTAATCTGGGATGGTACCATACGCATATGCATTAAACCCTGTTTTCACAGCGCAAGGCTTATATATTTTCATATTATTATTTTCAGAAATGATATATTTTGCAATATTTTTTAATATGTGGGAAGTAGGGCTTTAATCTCAGCCAATCTATATAAGATGAACCAAAACTATGTAATATGACATATCATACAAAAAGTATAATTATATCTGACCTTGTATCATTATGTCCAGTGTAAATTCCACGTGCCTTCGTCAAAGATTCATTTACAAATAAACATTAAATTTTGGCAACAACATCTATATACATTTGTAACACTAGCCAAGATTTTAAAAGTAAGTCTTTTTTCTCTGGACAATGTCTAACTGTGGTCTACATATAAATTATCACAAAATATCAATGTCACATAAAGCTTATAATCTTCAAAAAGTTTTTTTAAGGATAAATATCTGACCCCATCCGATCATGACATTGATTTCAAATATAAAATTGGCAATTTTACGATAATGCAAAAATAAACACGTAGCCTCTTTCAAATAGATATATATCATGTGTAAAATATCCATTTTAATCCCATTGCCAATAGTTAAAAAAAACATTTAAGCATCGCAAATGGGTCAATGATGGATTACATTTTACCAAAAAGGTCAATGGCACATTATTTAAAAAAATAAAAATAAGATTGTTTTTTTTTTTGGTTTTTGAAGGTGCGTTTTTAAATGTTTGTTTAAACGTGTAACATCCATTTGACAATCGGGCATATTATCATTTGCATGCCAGACATTTAAATTTAGGAAGGCAAGAGGAAGTTCCTTCATATCTTCCTGCTGGGTTGACAAGCAACAATGTCCGAAAAAGTCCCCTGCAAGATTCTGACCTTTGACCTCCAGCTCTGTAGTTCAATACACCAACCTCCAGACCTCAGAGAGGGTCTTTATAATATGGGAATCACTCTGGAAAATTGGGCTTTATGCTCTCTGATTTAACCCATTTATGCTTAGTGGACTCTCCCATCCTTCTAAATTGGATCAATTTATTTCCAAAATTAGGGATGTCTACTATATTTATTTCTATATTTAGAATATTTCTTAAAGAAATTCCTTTAAGCAAACAGCGCAGACCCTGATGAGACGCCGCATCATGCCGCGTCTCATCTGGGTCTACGCTGTTTGCCAAGGCTTTTTTTTCTAGACGCTAGGCATAAATGGGTTAACATTTACATTATATTCAAAGTAACTAGGCTGCAGTCATAGTAATTCTGTGCACCAATTAATCCATAGTTAACATATCCCAACGCTTCTACTGCAGTAACATTATACAGCTTGTTGTCTGACCAAATATTGATAATAATAATTCACTAATAATCTAATTTTTTCAAGAATGCAGAGCACTTGAGATAAGACATTAACTCTTTCAGTGCTGGAACCGAATTTTGAAGGCCTTTGCACACAGTTTGGATCCAGATGAGACGCCACAGAACGTGGCGTCTCATCAGGATCCAAACTGTTTGCTATTCTGATAGTATTCTTTGAAAAAAATCGAAGAAAATGCTTATTTTAACAATTCAGCAGACAACATTTTAGCAGACGACAAATTTCCCAGCATGCAAAGGGTTAATGATCATAGGATTTTTTTTTTTTTTTTTAATAATACATGACTGTCATCAACATCAGTCTCTATCAAAAATATGAAAATGGACAAAAGACCGAAGAAACATATTGATAATTCCTGATTGGTCAAAAGCCTACAGGGTTCTTGGAGAATCCACCCTTGTATTAAGAAAGGTGTGAAATGATTTCATAGTATGGGAAAACTGTCATTGCAAGACTATGTGGTAATTTTGTATGATACTTGTAATAAAGTATGCAGTCAAATTTAAGTTTAAAGCATTAACAATCAGGAATAAAATCTTTGGTGTTTTACAAAATATACAAGTTTAGAAATCTTAGTATGTAATGCATTGTGTGACTGACTTACGAACACCCAACAATCATATGATTTGTGTAGCTTTTCTTGTTTTTGTTGTTCTTAATGTTAAAGAGCTGCATATTCTCCTATGCAACCAGTTACAATAACAGTGAACAATACTTTTATATGGATGAGTGTGAAATTCTCATATTCCAAATATAAGTCGATCAGTTACACTGGTTTCGTTTACAACCCTTAACCCTTTGAGCGCTGCAACCGGATTTTGAAGGCCTTTGCAAACAGTTTGGATCAAGATGAGACGCCACAGAACATGGCGTCTCATCAGGATCCAAACTGTTTGCTATTCTGATAGTATTCTTTGAAAAAAAAATCAAAGAAAATGCTAATTTTAGAAATTTAGCAGACAACATTTTAGCAGACGACAAATTTCCCAGCATGCAAAGGGTTAAAATTCATATTGAATGTTACCCACAGTAACCTTTGGGGGAAAACTTTGTGAACTTTCGTAATAAAAGACTTCAGTCAAATTAGTGTCCATTTATAAAGATTAAACGTGAACAGGGCACACCAATTATCTCTCATTAATAACAACAAATATTTCAGTCACGAAATTTAACAATAGAAAAAGAATCTCATTTCGTATTTATCTTGATACTTAGCCCAAATAAATCACAACTGGCTAAACACGTAATTGTGTGTCACTGAACAGAATAGCACTTGAATTTTGTTTTCATAAACACGCGAACATAAACAATCTTTTTCAATGAGATCAAGTTTGCTTCACAGCAGACAAAACGACTATAGTCCATGAAATAGTACTGGTAAACCGTAAAGTCCTAAAAATGTTAAGTTTCAGGTACCAGTCTTTAAAAAGTTTAGCAGGGGATGGATTCAATTTTTTAAATTGTTTCATATTTTTTAAGCCACAAAATCGAAACGCATTTCAGCGCCAATAGTTTTAATTTAAATGCTTACTGAATAAATTCTATACCATCTAAGACTGCAAAGACTTTTCAACTCAAATTCTAGGTTGGCACTAAGAAATCTGAATTTAAGTAGCCAAAATGCATTTTATTTAGAAGGTTACCTTAGAAAGTGTAAAAATTCACTTTATTTAAAAATAATTTACATAAATTTTAGTAGCCAATTTGAGAATTTAGCAGCCAATTAGAGATTTCAGTAGCAATTGGCTATTTTGGCTCATGAACTGAGTTCATGAAATCATGGACCAAAGTTCAGGACTTGTACAAAAAGGTCCATTTGCTGTGAATGAACAGTTCATGAATGAAACTTAAAAGTTTTGTAGGAGAATACAAACAAGAAGGATAGTTATTTGGTAGTCCATGGTATCATGGCTCCATAACCACCGTTTTCACCTGAGTAGGACTTTAATTCAACCAAGGTAAAATAATAGTTTAAACAGACTTAAGAAATTATATTCTAGTTTAGCAGGTTATTTAAATAGAAACTGCACACAACTGAAAATCCACATATCTCATCTGTATTATCTCACCAAAGTGTTTTATCAGTTTTAAAAGATTAATCTATTTACATAATGATAAACTCAAGAAACTTTTAAGAAAATAATCTGGGGCAACTGACAAAATATATGACAGGTAGACAATAGAACATTGTGAAGAGCTTATTGTTTACCTACCCTCAATGACCACAAATCTTTACAATATTTACAAGTCGGGTCATTCAACCATGTTAGAACAAGATTTTATATTTTGAAATACAACTACATGTATGTTGATGTTGGAAAACAAATGTCAAGTGTCTTGTACCTCCTCTTAAAGCATTTGGTTCAAATTTGCAATTTAAATGTGTTTAACAATGCTCTTTTTATGCCCCCTTCTTCGAAGAAGAGGGGGTATATTGTTTTTGGCCTGTCTGTCATTCTGTCTGTCCCAAAACTTTAACCTTGGTTAAAGTTTGGTCATAACATTTGCAATATTGAAGATAGCAACTTGATTTGGCATGCATGTGTATCTCATGGAGCTACACATTTTGAGTGGTCAAAGGTCAAGGTTAAGGTCATCCTTCAAGGTCAAAGGTCAAAAAACAAAATCAAAGGGAAGTAATAAGCTTTAAAGGGATATAATTTCTATACCTGTCAAATGATAAATAGGAATTTTATTTCAAAGTGGCGCAGTATAGGGGCATTGTGTTTTTGACAAACACATCTCTTGTTAAACTTGTAATTGAAAAAGTCTAAAAATAATTTGTAACTTGTTCACATACAAATACCCAAAAAATAATGTAACATAATAAATGTTCCATGAGGATTATTCAATTTCTGCTGTAACATAAGATTATTGAACCAGCACTTATAAATATATTGTCTGCAATAAAAACCTGCTTTTTTAGACTCACATTTTGATGTTGAATCATATTAAAATGTTTTTAAGATAAAGTGAATACCGGTTAATGCATAATTCATTAAAATCGATATGAAATTCAACGCTTGCATACAATAATATCTGAAGACTAGTTATATATAAAAGAGGATCATTTTTCATTAATGCCTGCGGTGGTATTTTAAATAAAAAATGTTCATATTTTTAAGTACATGTACATCCTAAGATGAAGCTAAATTCAAGCTGGTTTCATTTTCTTGTGATTTGAATGACAAGCACAGGCCAAACATTTGTCATTTGTTATTTTGTTAAATTAAGACAGGAAGCCAGATCAAAGGGCCACAATGGGGAAGAAGTTAAAAATGCTAATTTTGATCTTGGAAGTGGTCTTTTTTACTATAATTTATACACTATGTAATGAATCAAACACCAAGTACTGGTTCTAGCCTCAGGAAACGGACTCGAGAGCGTTTCAAATAAGCTTTAAGCTTTTGATGCAACCGAGCTTAAATAAATATGTTTAAACTACATGTGATCAAACACATTTGTTTTACTATGTAATATAAAGTTACAAAATTTAGGTATTTTATTGGGTTATTTATGAAAGTAGCCCTGTTTTGAAGAAGCAAGAACAAATATTGGTAGTATTGTTCTTTTCATTGCAGGAAGCTACATGAAGAAACAAATATTGACATAAAGTTGAACCTTGCTCTGGGAAAACCTGGCTTAATGCATAAGCAAAGTGTCATCCCAGATTAGCCTGTGCCGTCCTTTAGAAGATACCTCCTTTTAACGAAACATTCCATGTAAGCGGAAATAGATTAGTCTGTGGAGACTGCAAAGGCTAACCCTTTGAGCGCTGGAACCGGATTTTGAAGGCCTTTGCAAACAGTTTGGATCCAGATGAGACGCCACAGAACATGGCGTCTCATCAGGATCCAAACTGTTTGCTATTCTGATAGTATTCTTTGAAAAAGAATCAAAGAAAATGCTAATTTTAGAAATTCAGCAGACGACATTTTAGCAGATAAAAAATTTCCCAGCATGCAAAGGCTAATCTAGGCAGAAACTTTGCACACATCCATTAAGCTCCCTTTTTCCAGAGCGGGGCATATTTTCAAGATTTGTTCCATAACGAAGAAAAAAACTAGTATTGTAGCAGAAAATCATTAAAAAAAATCATATAACAACAGTTAATATTTTTTAACCTTACCTATACGTATGTGAATTGATGATCGAAATATTTTGCGCTCAGAAAATTTTGTCCGCGCTCTATCATTACTCCTCATTTCCGCCATTCTGTCTTTTTGTAGCGTTTGATTATCCCACGATTCATGCCACACAGTACAAACCCTGCTGGCTCATTATGAATATACATCCATTTATCCAATATGAACATTATTGCCTTTCAAATCCAATATATTCACCTTTTCCATTTAAAATCTCATCTTCATTGGTCTATTAATCATATACCTGAAATGAACACATTTTTTAACATCCATAGCTAATCTTAAAACACCTCTCTTCACGCTTTATTAAGCAATTATCCACCGAGATAATTATGAAAAACTTTACTTAAACTATCATCTTCAATGATCTTTAAATTATAAACTTAAAATGAACATATTTTTTAACATCCATAGCTAATCTTAAAACACCTCTCTTCACGCTTTTTTTAGCAATTATCCACCGAGATAATTACGAAAAACTTGACACGGTTTATGAAAGATCACTACATGTATTACATAGTTTCACTATGAAGTATCATGTGACTTTCTTTCACGCTGTTACACGAAGAAAAACAAATATTGACTGACGAGTAATCGAACGTAATCAATCGTATCTCTATGCAGTATCAGTCACTTGTATGATACGTTTCAAAAGATTTACCACTTGAACAACCACCATACAATGCTTACAATGTCCTGTAAAATTTAATCAAAAAGCAAATAAAATCTTGTTAGGAATGCACATGTTTAAACAAAAACAGAAGATACACACTATTGAATGCTTCCCAAAACATCAATGAAGATTTGTCACCAAAACAAGCTATACAGGAGCACCTTTTGCACCACAGACATCTGTAGGTCTAATAAAATACATTCCTCCGAGAGTTAATATCACGTAAGTTTCATTCCTTCTTCACCAAACACAGTATGTTTTGCCCTTAAAACCACTGCTAAAACATCCGTGTTCATGATAATTACTAACCCAAGGTATACGTTGTCACTTATTTTTAACACACGTACACACATGAATTAACTGTAATTATTCCGTCCACAAGAAAAGCAAGCTACCTTGCAGTGTCAGATAGTCCACATTATTATATTGTTACTACTGGTAGATCATCAAATGAGGATTCAATGACAATGTTTTTACTGGTAGGGGTACTGTGACAGTTTTGACAGACAATTCATTTCAAAGGCACATGGTTACTAATAATAGATACACGCCTCATCCATTGTAATTAATGACGTGCACTGTATGTTTGTCATCAGTAGCTGAACAACCTTTACACATGAGGATGAGTAGCTGAGTAAATTCAGTATGCGTATCCACAACCATATTTCTCTTAACCCTTTGAGCGCTGGAACCGGATTTTGAAGTCCTTTGCAAACAGTTTGGATCCAGATGAGACGCCACAGAACGTGGCGTCTCATCAGGATCCAAACTGTTTGCTATTCTGATAGTATTCTTTGAAAAAAAATCAAAGAAATGCTAATTTTAGAAATTCAGCAGACGAGATTTTAGCAGACGACAAATTTCCCAGCATGCAAAGGGTTAATGAAATAATTACACATTATTTGATTCTGGAGTAAATTATTATACCAATAATTATACCAATTATACCAATTAACAAATGAACATTAGATTCAGACACTGACATTAGGTAAATATATAGGTGATGCCTAAGGATATGTAACTAACAATTAGATTCATGACAAATAGATTACAAAGCTGGTGTAATAATATTTAAATATTACAACTATTTGTTATGCCTCAAGGATCTGGTCTAAGGATATGAAACTAAAAATTATATTTTTAAAAAGTAGGTTACAAAGCTGGTGTAATAGTTTAAATAATGTGACTATTTGTTATGCCTGACAAGTCTGATAAGTCTTTTTATTTCTTAATATTAGCCAGTAAACTTATTTCTTCCCTGTGAGGCACATGACACATATTATGCAGATTTTATTGTCTATCAAACATCTAATTAACATTCCATGTTGAGCAATTATTGTACTAGGAAATTAATGTTAATTAATTTTACAGATAAAGTTGATGATAAAGCACAGTTTGCTGTCGTAAGAGATTCTAATACTTCACTAGAAATTGGATACACTCAGCTTTTGAAAAAAGACTGCATTTTTCATAAACATTATGTCAGCATCCTTACAGTACAATTCCATACTTACATGTAATACATGTTTTCCATAAAAACACAAATAGGAAATCCATAATAAACCACTATTAAGCACATCGTTCAAGCTTTTCAAAGATTTAAAGGAAACCTTTCAAACACAAAAACCACCAATTTGAAGTGCATATTGCACAAATTCAACCAGGAACAATCCAATACCAGAAAGATTTCTTGTTTTCAAGAAGCATATACATGTAATAAGAAATCTTAGCTCTTGTTCAAGCACTTCATTGATAAAACATTAGAGTCCAAACTTTTCTGCACAATATTCTAAAGAATGTTCCAATTAAACATCTACTTCTCCATAATTTCTGATAGCCATACTGAGTCTAATTGAATATTATATAAATGAAAACTAAATGACCACTGACATTTAGCATAAAATTGAAATGACTGCAAGATGTCCATTTCTTTTGTGTTTTGACAATTAGCCCATTCACCAGATGTACTTGGCATGTATGTACTTTTTTGTCAGTGTCTTGAGAAGAGGTATTGTTGTTTCATTATCGCATGGTTTGTGGTTTTGAATGAAACACCCTGTATCCCAATTGCCCGTCTTAGCATTCAAAATTGTCTTTATTAGCAGATTTGGACACTGGCATGATTATACTCAAGGTAATTTCTCCAATAGTATATGGACAAAAACCACCAATAAAGTGAAATTGATTCAAAATATTGCTGACAATTGATTCAAGATAGTGCAGACAATTGATTCAAGATATTGCTGACAATTGATTCAAGATATTGCTTAAAAGTAATGCTAATTCAACTAACAAAAATGTTTTTTGAAGGAAATGCAGTCATTTGAAACAAGCAATAAAAACCTTGTTTCCGTTTTTTTATTTGCAATTTCCATTATACGTAGGGCACTTAGTTTTTTTTACATATCTTGTCATTATTATGCTGAATTGCAACTGAAAACTGGCTGTTTATATAATGATGGTTATAAATTATACAATCCATAATTACAAAAGAATGCATGCCCTCAAGACTAGCAAGCTAAAACATTAGGCCATCCCATGATGAGGATTGTTATCAAGTTAGGAAGTGAAAACTCAAAATGAAATGAAATCATGTTCATGACATCTGTCAGGAATGAATATATCCTTCAAAAGCCTCAGGCAAAACTTGAACTGTAGTTCGAAACATGTATGCTTAGGGCAAATCAGTGAACAAGGGAAGTAACTTCTACAGATAAAGCATAATGCTGACATGAGTTACTTACCTTTGAACCTATGACATGAA
The DNA here is from genome assembly GCA_007657795.1 of Dreissena rostriformis. Taxonomy (NCBI): domain Eukaryota; kingdom Metazoa; phylum Mollusca; class Bivalvia; order Myida; family Dreissenidae; genus Dreissena; species Dreissena rostriformis. The sequence goes on along the minus strand of VMBQ01000396.1, from coordinate 149,513 downwards.
CAAATGTTTCAATGCAAATACCTTTTATATTAATAGAGCAGTTTTTTGTATGTCTTCAGTATGTGGTGAAAATTGTGCGAGTTTCTGATCAAGGCAAATTATTGACTAAGGCCGATAAATATGATCTGATATTTACAAGTAAAAGAGATTGACCAATAACAGTGAATTTTACATTCAAATGATATTTTATGGTTCTCTAGATAATTATGTTTTATATCTGTATTTGCATGGTAGCTAGTGGTAATCGGCTATTTCCTGTACATGGATTATATAAATACAACTGTTCATTATGGTTGCAGAATCTTCAAAAGAAAATTAAAAATAACCTCTCGCTTAAAAACAGTTTCCATCTTGTCTATTTAGATAAATAGAACGTGTTCTAATTAAAAGGACTGTTTTTTTATAACACCAACTATTTATCAAACACAATGTATTTAAAAAGATTTAATGTGCATCACCTGATAATGTCCAGGCTTAAAGCTCTCAACAATGCATAATTTTAGCCTTAACATGGAAGACAACTCATGCTTGATGTATAACAGGTTAACTAGAGTTTTTGCCCTTTGATAATAAAGCAATTATATGAAGTATGCATAGAAGATTTCTGCAAGACCATCTCCAACATGAGGACTTGTCAACATTCAGCTTGAATCATTATTTTTTACTTTAATTAAAATAAAATCACTCAAGAAATAAGGACTTAAAATACACAAACTACCCCCCCCCTCCTTCATAAGAAGACAAACTTTGTATGAACAGACCAAAGCTGGACATTATGGGGGATGCAAAAAGTGAGGCTGAAGAATACTAGAAGGTAATTAACTGCGCAATTGATGAGAAAGACAATCAGTAATTGATATATTTTAAAGCAATTAACATCAACAATTAATGTCTCTTTTATATCCTTTTAATCATGTGAATCATAATTGTTTGTTTCATACACAATGAACAGGATATAATTGAAATGTTAGTCATTAATCAGTCATAGGGAATAAGTTGTCAAATATCAAGGACGAATGAAATGCAAGTACAATTAATGTTACAATAATAAGGAAGCTATATCCATAGCTTAGGTTTCAATTAAATTGTATGCCTATAATTTATATGTGTCTGGCATGTATAATTTAAAGAAAAACGAAATAATCTTAATTATACATCCATAATAACTCAAATGAGTATGTTTAATTAACAACACATCAAACTCAAATAAGGAAGTTTAAATAAAAGCATGTACATCATATGTTTGATTGGGGGGAAATGCCCTTAATTCAGAAAGACATATGTATATAAAATGAAATAATACAAATGCAGACGCTATCCAACAAGAGTTATTTATAGTATAAATATTTGTTCAAATCATAATGTTGGCTGAGTTGGTAGAGCGCTAGACTACAAAGCCAAACAATGCAGTTTGATACCCAGCCCGGCCACATTGCGTTGGTATTCAGGTGAATATTATTACAACTGCCAGTATATCCCTACCTCTGATTTAACCCTTTGAGCGCTGGAACCAGATTTTAAAGGCCTTTGCAGGATCCAAACTGTTTGCTATTCTGATAGTATTCTTTGAAAAAAAATGGAAGAAAATGCTAATTTTAGAAATTCAGCAGACAACATTTTAGCAGACGACAAATTTCCCAGCATGCAAAGGGTTAAATAGGACAGTTTTCAGTTACTGGCATAAGTATGTGCACTTGTTACTTGTTAGCCAGCTTACTTGTTTAAGTATGAGTAGGATAACAGGCAAACAAGAAGGCCCGGATAGCTCTGAAAGGCTCACCTGACATCGAGGAAAACCAATTGTTGAAACTTGACCTGGTTCCCTAGTTTTTGGACACATGTGACTCAGATTTTAACTTGACCTAGGTGTTATCCAGATTAACATGCAAACCAAGTTGCATCATGAACGACATATATTTGTGGGGACAGTGGTCTAGTGGTGGGATGCTGGTCTAGGGATCGAGAGGTCCCTGGTTCGAATCCCACTCGGGGCACTGGATTTTTCTGAGCAAAAAATTAATCCCACGCTTGCTCCTCTCCACCCAGGTGTATAAATGGGTACCTGTGAGGGAAATAAGTCAATGTGCCGTGGCTGCCTGGTGCGCCATATGTAAACGGACGACTTAAATCCCAGTGATCGGGGGGTTAATGTCGAAGTCGGCTGAAGATGTATATCGAAGCAGACTATAAACTGCAACTTTAACTTTTTTTTTTATATGAGTCCTCTATTGAGATGAAAAAGTTTTTTTAAGGCCCGGTCACACAGCCCATTACGGCTTAAATCATGTACATACTAAAAGTTAGTTTTGAAAATCTGTTGGACGTGGATGTAAGTGGTAATTTCTGGTCAGTTTTGGCTTGGCTGTGCTTTGGACGAGCTTTGTACTTGGTCGGGCTGTCGGCAGCTGTTCCACTGAAAAACAATGCCTAAGCACGCCTAACCACTTACAGCAACGTGTGAGGTTAGACGCATCAGTGCTTGTCAGAGATAAGCCGCAAAACAGACGCCATTTACCTTGATACCAACGCATAACACAGTCAGATGACCGTGCTCTACCCGTGACAGCCTGCTAAACTTTCATGTCTTACTGCATCTTCCAAAGTTTTAATCACTGCTGGAACACGAAATATCATGTGTGTTTCACGCATATTGAGCGTCTTTACCATGTGTATCACCTGTGGTTGTCGGCAGTATAAAGTTTTGAGCAGTTCAAAACTGTTTTCCACGTCCAACGCCGTTCCAAATTTAACCCGCGTCCTGCCAAGTCTAAATATCGACTTTAGCTCATCTCAAACTTGGCTTCACGGGAGATCAATTTTGGACGAATTGTGGCTGTGGTTAAGCCGTAAAGCGCTGTGTTACCAGGCTTTTAGATTTGACCTGGTTATCTAGTTTTTGGACAAATATGACGCAGATTCAAACTCAACCAAAACATTGTAAAAATGAACATTCTGACCAAGTTTTAACAGAACTGAGTAATAAATGTGCTTTGAAGCATGATAACAAGATTTTTCTAAGATTTGACCTGGTGACCTACAGTACAGTCCACGCGTTTTTCCCAAAATACGCGCTCCCTCCGCGTTTTTTTCTGCTAGCGAGTGTTTACGCAGATGGAAAGCGAGGTGAACTCGCTAAAACGCTCGGCGTTCCGCGGCGTTCGCTTATACCCGCTGCGTGTATTACTTTAGCCTAGTCAGTAAATGCAGACAATTTCCGTTCTTATCAGGGACCGCCGCGCAACACCGCGTTAGCAGTGTGCTACTTGACATGCCAAAAAAATATAATAAAAAATAAAATCCAGTAATAATCCAACAAGACACCATTATTTAAGATGAATGTGTTTCGAATTTCGTAAACACACATGCCATTATTAGTAACTGTACAAAAAGTTGGGAAATCGGCCTTTCTCGGAAAATCCGAGATAGATTTATTTGTCTTGTCAAAGCTCAGACCCAGTAATTACGGTCATTCAGGACTCAACTTTCGTAAAACATGTGTTCAATTAACCGTTAAACTCCACCTCCGTTCCCTGCAAAAGATTCGAAAGGCGGAGCTTAGCACGTGCAGTTACATATTTTGACGGTTGCTATTGAGTTATAAACACCCGATTGGTTTAGCGTGTTGATTGCCAAACAAAGGAAGCCAATTTTGTCAGCGAGAACGGTGTGTTTTTCATGCCTTCAGACAGGAAGCGGTTTTTCTTTGATGACATCAAACTGTCGATTCACACATATTGCGAATTTTTGCGAGTCTTTTAATAGGGTCCTCGGTCATTTGTTCAGTATAGAAAAAACACCTGCTAACATGAAAACTTTGGATTGAATTATCAAAATAAAAACAATGTTGCAAACTGTGATTATATTAATTGGTAAGTATCAGTTAAAAGACGACGTTTTGTTTGTCGTAAATCAACGAGTTTTCTATACAACAACAACTGCATGTAGTTTCTGAACATTTAATTCTGCTACAAATATATTTCTGTGTCCCCAGATTTTTCCCTTTTGTCCCCACGTTTTTAACCCTAAAGGGTCCTTGTCCCCAACAGTTAAGATTCACGGCAAAACACTGAACCCGGCAAAAAAATTAACAACAATGGCGGACAGTGGTA
>VMBQ01000396.1:117110-144492 GCA_007657795.1 Dreissena rostriformis | reverse complement strand
CCCCCCCCCCCAATTATTTTGTTTTTTACAGTCAATTGAGTGAATCGGATCGAATTAGCCAAAATTACTGAAAAATGAACCTGGAATACCAGTTTTGGGTCTGCACAAAATTAGGGTCAGTTGGGTGGGTGGAAACAAGCATCTTTTTTTAAGGCCTTATGCTTCCTTTGTGCAACCACGGCCTATTTGTTGTCTTTAAAACATGTCAACTTTAAATTTCGTGGCACTTTCCAATTCTTAAATATTAAAAGCTTCCCTCTGTGTCTGAACTGAACCGAACATAACATTCTTTCAAGAAACTTCACACTTTTTAAGCGTGTTAAGTAGATTTTTATGAAAGCACCTCCATTTAACTTCTCATGCGAACGACTTAGTAAGTTAGGATTAAGTAAGGGACTTGAACCTGCGACCCCTGAGTTCTGGCACCAGTGTGCTACAACTAGACCAGGATTCCGCTATCTTTAGATTTAAGGGACACTTACAGGTATTTATATCTCATACAATTAAGTAGTGGGAGGTCAACTTTTCTTTACAGATGTCTGTCCATGTCTGTCCATTAGTCTGTAGACATAAACTTATCCATTGAAGAATTCTTTCACATTTCAATGTACAACAACTTGAAACTTGCATGCACTGTATGAATCTGTGCATGCACCATTTTTATTGAAATGCTTAAAAAGTTGTACCCTTAATCAACCTAAATAATTCTGTAACAAAAATTATTTACAGACATACATATACAGATCCAGCAACCTTAATAACTATACATTTTAAAATTATTTTTACATTGAAAGGAAAGAAATCCGCTGAACGGAGGAGAAATCACATCTCTGTTATGAGAATATGAAAACAAACTTAAAAGAAAATAATGTAAATAGGTCACACACAAAATTTGAAAGCAGGCCAAATTATACAACGAATGTGCTCTTGTGGTAAGATGTCATCAAATAACCAATTATCGCTTCATCAACCATTGAGATTTGTTTAATTCAAGTAACTTATCTCTTTGACATACAGATGTCTTTAAACTTGATACCTGTTCAAAAGAAATCATGCAAATACGGTCATGTGTATACGCCACCCATTTTGAAATAGTCCACTCCAAACAAAAACCATTTATTTGCTGATAAACATCTGTGAGATAACAATCGGTAGTGGTGGTTTAATGTGCCATTCGAACCAATCGTCACATTAATTGACAATCAAACAGCTCATTTAATCGCTTACCAATACAGGTGTTTGATAGTTTAAATCATGAATTTCTTGTGTTTGTGTGTGTTTTTGTCATTTCCTCAGATAATCTGTATTTGAGTCATTTGGGAAACTTTAAACACAAATAATGTGACAGACCTCTCAATATGTGTACATTTTTCATTTCCCTTTTTTTGTTTTCATGTTGTACATTTTTAATTCAATGTAATAAAGTGTATAAATTGGCAAATAAACCTTGACCAATTGTCATGCCTTGCCAATATTCTTAGTCAATAAAATCAGTGACTTGGGAAAATACATGTAACTACCAGTCAACTATGTTGACATTCACTATATTTTTTTATACTGTTTGTTACCCATGCACTCTCAACACTGCCGGATTAGCACCGTGGAGGCCCGTAGGCAGTGAAACTTTTGGGGCCGACGTCCCAGACCCCTAGTCGGCCCAGTGCCTACTAGAACGCCAGTGCCCAGTCGATTTCACTCTTTTAAATTAGCATACCAGTGTTAAGACATAAAACTTATCATTGTCCTTTTATAGGTTTTGTCAAGTCATTAGATTATGCTATTAGAAAGTGAGTATAAACAAAATCTTTCATCACGGCCTCATGGGAACACAAAAAGTCACAGGGGCCAATAGGCAGTTGCCTACTCTGCCTTATGGGTAATCCATCCAGGACTGACTCAATTAAATCAGAAATACGTTTACAGGGATTGACTGTTTCTGTTTCTCCCAGGTCTCGTGTACCTAATTAAATCACACCGGATGTTTAAGGTGTGAGGGCAGGTGCTGGTTTGAAGTGGGGACATATTTGTCAAAAACGAAGACACACCTGTTCCAGAAGTTTCGGGGATATCTCAAAAAACTAATTTCAATGGTTTATCTTGTAGAATTTCACTTGTTTTATTTGTATAAGATTTTGCACAGACTGTCACAAGTGTATATTCTGACAGTGTCAGCGTATCACTATGAATTTTAATTGCTTTAACCCTTTGAGCGCTGGAACCGGATTTTGAAGGCCTTTGCAAACAGTTTGGATCCAGATGAGACGACACAGAACGTGGCGTCTCATCAGGATCCAAACTGTTTGCTATTCTGATAGTATTTCTTTGAAAAATATCGAAGAAAATGCTAATTTGAGAAATTCAGCAGACAACATTTTAGCAGACGACAAATTACCCAGCATGCAAAGGGTTAATGTTGTAGAGCTTAATTTCTCTTATTTGAACATTAACATTACCTTTGTGAGTGGTTTTCAAGGACAGAAATTGTGAGTTGGCACGAAAAGATGACCTACCAGCAAATAATCTGTACATTTTGTGATGAGTATAAACATATTTATTAAGCTTGATTGCATCGAAAGCCTAAGGCTTATTGAAACACTTGCGAGCCTGTTTCCTGGGTAGAACCAATAGTTGGTGTCTCTTTGGGGGGATCTAAAGAACGCTCCCACAGTGGGGATCGAACCCGTGACCACCCGGTCGTTAGGCGGACACCATATCCACTACGCCACGGCAACCTAAATTGTGTGTTTGTTTTTTCACCTTGCAGGGGTCATGGTCACATATCACTCATAATCAAGCCGGATTTCTGTGTCCCATATGGATAGACTACCTGGGACTGATTCTGCATTTTACAGCTCAACCAGTCCTGTGCCGCACTCTTTCTAGACAGTCACATTGCAAGGCTTAATCTGCTATTTGCAACATTAGCCAATGGCTACAAATTGACACATTTAACTAAAGAAATTTCTGTTTGGCTACACAATTTTCTTCATAAAACCCCATAAAATAGCCAAAATGACAAGATTTTTCCAAAAGCCAGGCAAATGTGGCTAAAGAAAACTTTGAACCAGGAGAAGCTTAATTTTCACAATGATAACCTGACCCAAAGCACATAGGCATAACCCTGACTGAAACTGCGACAGTGCTAGACAATGGTATCTGCCACAGAAAAGTTTAGAAATTATACAACAGTTTTCACTCAGCACTCCACAGCGGTATGATTCATACTGGTATCCATTGACCACTGGTCCGTTTTGTCCAGCTGAACTTTTCAACATTTAAACCCATGCTATCAGCCCATACCATCTGTCTAATTTCTCACATAGCCAAGTCCTGCACAATGATTCAAAATGTAATCCCCGATTAAGATAACAGCTGATTAAGTTATCAGCAAATATAATCAATTACGGGTAACAGACCTCAACTTTGGTGAATTTCTTGACCTAAATCCAAAAACAGTCATTCAAGTACCAGATATGCATCACTATGTTTTGAACTAAAAAATATAATGTTGTCTTACTTGTTAATTTCTGGATCATATGTTTCAGAAGTTATTATTAATATTTTAGCTGATAGCAAAATATGAAGTCATAAGTAGTTAACTTTGAGAAATATAAAATTGAAAACAATAATGGGTAACATTCATTTTAATGCAGGTATTCAGGATCGGAACATCTGATTACCATCTAAATGAGAGCAATAATTACCTATGTGACAGACCGTCTGTAACCATGTTTGTTCCATTATTTAATAATTGTGTACATAAGTACTTATGGCACACCACAATGTTGTGGCTAGTGTGTCCATTGCAGACGAATTCTAACGAGGTTCAATGTCAGAAAGATGTCAAGTAATGAAGGCACAATGGTGTCTTACTTAGATAACTATTCTTTTATATACATTTCTGCAGAGGGATGTTCTATATGGGTCCCTAAATTCAACTACAAAAGCTCTGCATGATTTTTGTTAGATGCAATAATTCATATCATTTGATGACAGCATTACATGTATTTATATAAAGTTCTTAAACCTTTTCTGAAACATTTTTATTGCATTAGCTCAGTCATATAAATAGCCACACGTTATGCATATTTTAAAACAAGTTTCACATTCACTTTGATAATGGGATAGGCCGTGCAATTTTTGCATATACCACAAAACACTGTCAATTACAACAAGACAAAACAATAAACACATAAAACCACTTAAATACCGTCAAAGTCAATATCAATCTTCTGATTCATTGAAAATGATGTTTTGATTTACTTTTACGTTTCATTTCACAGGACTACAAACATGAATGAGACAACTCTACTTGACCCCTATCAGATAATACGATTGTGACTTAGCGTCTTAATATTTATGATTATTATTCACAGGGAAATGTCTCTAACATGAGTCATCAGCTCATTATCAATATAAAGGTGTATCATTGCATTGATAGGGTTGAAAGATTGTAAAATGATGAAATATCCTCATGTTGGGTGTCACTCACTACTGGTTAAATTTAGAAGGAAATTGTATGGATTCGGCGGGAACATAGATAAAACATGTTAATGACTCATGTAATAAATATAGCTTTTTTAGTAATCCAATTCTTTCTATAACAGCACATAAATGGAAAGTTTGCTATAGTTAAATTATGCTATTAAAAAAAACATATAAAAGAACTGAGTTGTGTTCCTAAAATATATGTTGATTTTTTTTTATAATTGAAAATGATGATGTTTTTAGTACATGTACAATTAAAAACTGTAAGCACATTTTCTAGATATAGTTCAATTTAAAAGAGATTAAAATATCTCAATAATAATCCAGGTAGATAACCATCATTTCACAGTTGAAAGTTGACCTAAAAGTTGCCAAGCGTATTTATTGTGGGTCAAATTTGCATTTCCTCTTTTATCCGCAGTTCACAAAGGTTGACAAAATTTAATAGATTTTCATTGAAAGTTTTATCGTAGCGGCCTTGGGCCACAAACCTGAATACGATCCATGATGTGAACTGATGCACACACGAGAAATCCTATCAAAATCTTTTAATAAAAGCCTTAGAGGAGCAATTAAAGAACACATTCGCTAATTCTTTCCATGAAAGGACATCAAAAGTTTATTGAGACACATGAAGGGTTTCCCATGCAATCATCCGAGTTGTAGGTTACACACATCTGTTGCCATTTATCCCTAACCTGCAGAGGCTCAAACAAGAAGTACATCTTTCAGTACAATTTGTGTGAACTAGACTTAAGCCTTAGTTAAAAAATCAAAGCATATGGCTGTGAAAGAGCTAAATTGCAAACTTTGTCTGAATTTATATATTGACCAATGAGATCCCTTGTTATATTCAGCATTTTCAGATTTTCATTGGTCAAAATGTTTAAGATTTACACTAAGATGGTGCTATAAATGTTTGTAGCCACGGGGCCATAAGTGGATGCCAGTCTGATAGTTATTTCTATCGTTATGAGCCTTGCTCTGGGGAATCAGGGCGTAATGTCGTCCCTAATCAAGAACCACATTTTCCGCTGTTATGGTATTTTTCCTTTAAAATAAGTCTCTTCTTAGCGAAAATCCATTTTAGGCAAAAGTTTCGTCCCTGATTTTATAATTTGCAAAATATCCTACCAGACACAACTAAACCTTGATTTTGAGTGAGAACCATTTATCTATATTAACTTACAGTGACCTTGACTCTTGACCTTCACCCAATGTGCTCCATAATTGAACAAAAATGATGTTGTGCTATGTTAATAAAATTAAATCACAATACCTAAATGCGCTCTAGAGATATAAAGCTGAATTCATTTTTGTTTATCAAGCAACATCGACCATAATTTTGACTTCTCTTCAAACAGTGAAGCTAAAAATTATAGAAAAAACTAATCATGTAAGAACCCCCCCCCTCCTCAACTCTTAAAGGCCACTCTATGACTCATTTAGCTTACACAATCTTCATCTTCTTTCTTAAGGACTCATTCAAGTGCCATTTCCTGTCTGCTTACTCCCTCTTATTAGCACTGATTTTGCTCCTACATTTAAAGGCTGTCTTACATCTCCAAATGTAAACAGGAAATGTAGTAAACCTTTTGGGAGAAAAACCCACTTCAATTTTCATCTTAATTGATCAATTTTGTTGACAATCAAGTCATAGGGTAAGTGTGCAAGCGTGCCTGAAGTCCTATAGGACTACATGTAAGTGTTGACACTGTTGTTTTTGACAATCGTGTTTGTTTATATCATGGGCCTAATTTTTTCAAATATACATTTTTTTTACTGGATATCAGATAATTTATACAGATAAAACATAACAACACCCAAAGAGAACTATTGTACGAGTACATGTAATTTGTACATGTAGTTTTCACTTTTTTCTTACACGCTAATTGTCCATTCACAATTTATGCACATGTCAAATGTCAACTTTTAGTTTTTTTTCCATAAAATCTGGCCTTTTATTTCATGCTTCCTCACAACAAGAAATTCTGTATGTGTCAACCATGATCCCTGATATTGGATATATTGCGTTGTGACAGACAAGAAGTCGTAAGTACAAGTGCTCATACATTACGCATCCATTTTGTCTATCTCTCTAAAGATATTTTATCAGGAAGCATGTCAATTATTCGCTTCAAATTGAAATTCTTATCGTGAATAGTTCACAAATACTTAAGCAACGGCAGAATTTCATTTTTGAAGTGGAGAAATTAAAGCATGATCTATCAACGCCCTATCCTTCCTGAGCACTACATTAAAACTATGTTATCTTGAAACAAATTTGTAAAAAATTGATTCTTAACTACTGCCTTAAGTTGTTTCCTATATGCCTATAAGCGTCACGAAGGCCACTTTGGCTGTTTTGTTTGGTTAATTTTCGACCAAAGTCTGTACATTTGTTCTTCAAAACCTTGTTAAGCCATGTTAATTCTCGGATCTAAGTATGCAATCAATGGAATATACTCGTCTACTTTGTTGCAATTCAAATGTCACTTTTTTGTTGGGATAAGAACCCTTAAGTTTACATGCAACTTTGATGGATATAAAGAACTTGGCATTAATTTTCTGACACAAAAAGCGATAGCATTCACACCAGGGTTGCCAATTTCACACGCAACTCACCTGCACTTGGAATGTAATACCATAATATTTTGTCACTTTTCGAAATGTGATACACGTTGATGTTTTTGCCAGTGATAAATATTGTTTGAGTTATTTTTTTTACCATCTCATTTTTGTCAAATTTCGTTAAGTTCATCATTGCTAACTTGACACTGACCTTTACCCATGAATATTTTCAAATAACGTTCTAATTTACAAATTAGTTTTCATATTGAAATTGAGTAACAAAAATATAAGAATATCTCGCTGAATTATGGAAATATTGTGCGCGAAAAAGGCGAGTAGAGTAAGAATGTTGGATACAATTTAACCATTTAATTTATGCTAATGAAGTTGATGAGTATTGGGTAAATGTTGTGGAGTTACATTGTATATCATTAAGAAATGGTGGTATGAGGATTCTGAAGAAGAAACAAAAAGCACATAATTTTATAGTTCTAAACATTTTATTTTGGTAGTGAGATATTTGGTAGGCAGCACCAATAAACAATATAACATGGGAGATCACCATCTTCCGCAAATAAATTAATTACCTCCCTTACGAAAGGGAGGTCATCTGTTGTAAATATTATTACCTCCCTTTACAATATCAATAAGTAATAATTCGACAGAAATAGAGAGAAAAAATTGATTATGATTTAGTTTTATATATTGTTAACAGTTTATGTTAAGTTGTTTATAAATAACAATAAAAATATTTACAGCAAATAACAGTATGCACTAGTTCACTTCAACAAATAGGAAAGATAATTCTAATATCTAAAAGTAAAGCATGATATAACAAGAAAATCTCAAGGTCACAGAAAATCACCCATATTGTTCAAACAGCATTCATTAACGATGTCTCTGTGGTATTGTGCAATTATTAATCTGAGATACACAGCTTCAATACAATAAATCATGTTATTTATATCAAAAATACAATTTTATATTGTGTTTGTATTCAAAAATTCAAAAAATATATAATAGGCCAAAATAAAATAATAATAAAATTACTTATTATAAAAATAAATCTTCAGGTCGTTTCTATTATCAAACACATTTTTTGGCGAACCTATCATGACTTTAGGTAAAAATTATGCAATTTTATCAAACTCAAAATATTTAGACTAAGGAAGCACATTTTTATCATATTGTAGACACAATATCCACAGTGATGTCTTCGTCTAGTTCCTTAATGGCACAGTGAGTCCTAGTCCTAAAGTTGTCGTACGTACACGAAGAAGTGTCTGACGTTTTCACAAGCATGTCCTGCGAGTTCAACATGTTCCGCAACGATCTCAAATCGAGAGAGTTTCCATAGTTCGTTTTTGCTTCTTGCCCGTTCCCATTTACACTGTCACTATTTGAAACCTGTGTATGATCAATCCGTCCCTTCCAGATCTCGTTATCACAAATTTCGAAAATTGTCTTACCGGAATTCGGATTTTCACAGTTATGATGTTTGAATCGTATTGAATTGATGGAACTTGTCTTACTGCAGCTTTTGTCTGGATTTGAAAGCATGTCCAATTTGTTATCGTCGGTTATCGACGCATGCATGTAGCTGGGACCTTCGTTTTCAATGATAGGCATCGCATGTGAATGGTGAACTAAAGCATTATGCGTACACACATGTCCCGAGCTATTTGAATTCGACGATCGACTACTGCCGCTGGAGAAACCAGAACTGGTAGTGATCTGAGAGTTGGCGGTTGAACACGCATCATCGTTATCGCTGCATACATGGCAATCCGTCTGTCCGTACAAGATCCTCAACTCCTCGTCTTCGGCGATAGAAGTCATTGAATTTGCTGAAAACAGCGAAGATGCTTCTGTGGACGATGTTGAGATACGTTTCAAATTTATTCCTTCTTCCTCTGCTATCGAGGACTCTTCAAACGAGCGCTTCAGTTCCTTGAGACTCGTAATGCTTTCACGTTTAGCGTTGACTCCAGGCAACACGCTGCTAACCGAGCTACGTTTTGTTCGGTAACCTGCTGGCAGCGATCCGCGCAGGCTGTTCCTACGGAAGGGAATGCTGCCTACACTGTTGGTAGAATCCACCTGGTCTTCTTCCGTTCTGTTCAACAACTTATTCACACCATCGTTGATTTTCAAATAGTGACTGTGCCTTCGGACGAGCTTCTTTTGTGGTTTCTCCTCCATGAAATTTGTTGGTTCGGAACGAGTACGAACTTCCTCAGACGTATAACCAGGCTTACTCTGTCCGCAAAGATTCTCCGCCCTCACCCGGAACATGTACAGGGTTTCCGGAAACAAGTTTTTCACACGGTAGGTTGTACCCTGGCAGGTGCTTGTGATAACACGCCATCTGCGCTCCTTCGTGCTACAACACTCCACCTGATAGGCTAGAATTGTCCCAGAGTTCATTGGTGACATCCATGACAACGTGACAGAATTATGGGTAATGTCTGTGACCTTGGGGATTCCTTCAGGGATGCAGGGTTTTCCTGTAAATACAAAGAAATGCTTGTTAAACACACATTTAGTAACTGAATAATTGGAAATTCTATAATTGTATCAATGTTTGGGAGTAAAAATGTGTCAAAGAATGCTGCCTATAATAGCCATACTGGAATATACAATGGTTGCAAAGTAGCTGTACTGAAGAAAATTTGAACAAGTAATTTTGCATTATAGATCTACACTAATTCCTGCATGTGTTTTTTAATTTTATCTTTCAGAACAATGCTGTGTTTTTTTTCTTCTTGTGAAACCTACTTGGAACAGTTTCTAAACAAATGTAAAACCTCGCTATTTTTCCACTTCAAATATTTAAAATTCTTAGAAATGTACAGTATAGCACTTGTTTTATCATTTGTGAATGCTGATTAATTCACATTGAACAGATTTAATTACGCTAATTACATGCCCTAATCAAGATAATTAATGCGCAAACACAAAACAATGCTTTAACGTTTAAAATTCTTAGAAATTCGTAGCAAAGCCACTTGTTTTAGAATGCATACTAATTCACATTTAAGCGATTTAATTACATGACCTCATCAAGATAATTAATGTGCACACACTAAACAATGCTTTAAAAGTTGATACGTAAGACTACATGTAAGAGCATGATGACTCAGAAGATGAACATCAATGACAATGTTAACTTAAGTATTGTGATAATTAGTCAACAAGATGTACAAGAGTTGTTAATATTCAAGTGTCTGCGTGGTTAAATAATGATTTATGAATTACGACATGTTTATGACTTTAACACGAGCTCATTAATAATAACTAAGGCCAAGGCAAACATTCATGAGAACATAGAACAAAATTAAAATGACTGAAGAGCTGAGATGAAATGTAGATTTAGTTTGCGCTACATCCAATGACGTTATATTGGAGGGCAATAGAAACATGTACATCTACATGTATTGTAATATATCTGCGCATGCATGCAAGACCGTCCCACAAACAAGACAATTAGTGACAAACACAGCCAGTACAGATTGACATTCACAACTTAGTTACATGATAAGATTTTGCATACATTTAACCTTGAAAAGAAGCCATTTAATTTTTTGGAAAAGTGCAGGGTCATTGTTATTGAACAATCGGTACATTAAGTTTTAAATGGCAATTAAAAAGCAATATATTTTTATAATTTACTGTTATAGTAACTATATCACATGAGTTATGTGCCTAGTTATTATGTGTTTTATACTGTTTTTAATTTTGTTTGTATGGGTTTTATGAGTCAATTTCATTCTTTAAATAAAGAACAAAATAATAAAACTTGAAAATGTTGACATATACAGGGCATTTTTAAATTACAGAGTATAGTCAATACATGACACTGAACCAAGAACATATATTATTAGTAGTATTTGACTTACAAATGTCTTGCAATGTGATAAGCCATGCCAAGTGATTTTAGGGGTATCTGATTTCCTTGAAGGGTGCCAATATAATGTCTCTGGGGTCAATAATTGGGGTGTCTGGCCTTATAAAAGTCAAATCATCAAATGGGGCATGCCATATGGCATCAAAGATATTATATTAGCCCCAGAAGATTTAGTCAATTTCTTAGAAATCTTGACATCACTTGACCAAAAATTGAGGTCCCCTGTTCAATATATTTTTCATATTGAATGATATGCTAGTGAATTACTAAAATATAATGTTGCACTGAACGTAACTTGATTTAAAAACAACCCAAAACAAAAACCTGCTCATCATAGTACAAAGGGGCTTTTACTTTAGCCTGTCTAATTAAACTGTTAATTTTCATATAATTATGATATATATCCAAATGTTTTCTACATGTATCCTGCTCTTAACTGTGTCATTGTACATTACATGATAAAATAACACAGTTATGAGCAGTATATATTCAGATTTGCTGATTTGTGACATGAAGGAAGAAGGAAATTTTAACATTAAATATTATTATATTCAAATGATTTATATGCGATAATTTACATACCATATCTTAGTACAGCAATTTCTTTCAACATTAACTTTATAATTTATTACTATTACAAAACGATACAAAGTTCAAACCAAATTTGCTGAAGTCATTACGAATCCTGCTAAATATCAGTGTAAGGTATCAATTTCCATTAATATGCCCATTAATATTAAATTATTCAGTGAGCACTGCCAAAATTAATGAATTGTACCGTATGCGGTAAGATATACGTGCTTATAAGTCACTTCAAAAGCCCTGATTACGTTTGAATTATTCGATAGCGTTTTGGGATTTAATTGACCAAACACAATAAATCATCATCTCAAAACTTTGTTAGACAGATTGAGATAAGCACCAACCCGAGGATCAGTAGCCGACAAGGGTTAATTAAAAAATTCCTCAAATTCCATCATTAAAGTCAATTATAATACTAAGTCCCTGGATGCCAAAATGTTAATGATAGCAGATACCCTGGTAGCTGACATCTGTCATGTTTTTGTTAAGGTTGTACTTTGTTATTGTGGCTACTGAACAAGTAAAACAAACTCCTGTATCAAAACAGTCATTTGATGAATGACTTGATATTTGTATAACCTCTGGTAGTGGCAGGGATACTAGATAAGAGACCCAAAATGAAAATGTTTTTGAAAGTAAACCCATTTGTGCCTAGTGGACTCTCATCCTTCTAAAGGAATAATGTATTTCCAAAATTAGGAATGTCTAGTATATTTATTTCTATATTTAGAATATTTCTTACAGAAATTCCTTTAAGCAAACAGCGCAGACCCTGATGAGACGCCGCATCATGCGGCGTCTCATCTGGGTCTACACTGTTTGCCAAAGCCTTTTTTCTTGACGCTAGGCATTAATGGGTTAATGAGTTACAGCCGTATGTTTTAAAGTCCAACTTACCATAATACCAATTACAGACGAATTTTAACTCTTAGGTATATTCTTTTTCCAAATGTTTTTGAAGGAAATTGTACACCCCTATGGCTTTTTTACTTATTTACAACTCCATATATACAGCTTAAACTCAATAGGCAGTTTATAGTTTCAAACATGCAATATAGGGACTTAAATAGCAGATATGGTTTCATTGGCTGTTTTGTCCCTATAGAAAATACAGGTATGAAATTACACAATTTGTCCCAGGTATATTCCATATAATGTCTTATTACAATACAAACAGTACTATGGTACAGAAAAGGCTGTATTAAATGAAACAAAATTCTGTTTTAAGACAGCTAGGCTTAATGTTAATATTTTGTGTCAGTTCAAATGAAGCTTTGCTTTAAATGTTTGATTTTTATTATAACGTTAATATGACAATAATGATATGGAACAACATGAACATGCAACTTCCACAGGAGAACAACACTTAACAGTGTAACAACCAGGCCTTTTTCTGGTGTATCTACGGGTCTGTTAAACGGACACATTCCCAAAGCAAAATGGTACAAAAAAAAATCCCAATTTGAAAACATTTTTTTTTTAAAGATGTGTCTAATGATAAATATATAATATCCATTTTATTTCAATTACAATATCCATTTTATTTCAATTACATCTATCAAAATATATAACTATAATTAATATGATTTTGTTCTTATAATTTGAATTATTATAAAGAGTTAAATTAGTTTTCCAAATCAGTGGACTTTTCACAGGAAAAAATACGCAATCCCAAAATTGCAGTTTTCCCAAAATGGCCAGGAAAAGGCCTTATACACTCAACAGTACAACACTCAACAATACAACACTCAACAGTACAACACTCAACAGTACAACACTCAACTATACATTGCACTCAAACAGTAAAACACTAAAATGTAACAACATTCAAAAGCGTTTAAAAGCAACAAGCATTCATGTAACTATTGTTAGTTTTATTTTGTAAATGTTATCTTTATGTAACCTATATGATCTGAATGGTGAAATAGTTAAGACTCAAGTTCACATTATTTGAGATCATGGCAGCATTCTTTAAATCACAACATTCTAGGGAATAAAATGTAAAACCCCTGCTCAAGGATTTCTTTTACTTACATGGAATTTCTAGACTATAGCGCAATTTGCACACATTTTACAATATTTAGGGACCAAATCATGTGTACAATACATATCACTACCACTACAAACCCCTTACCTCTGGGTTGACATTACAAACAGCAAAGGTTGTTACATACCTTGTGCATAAATTCCCGATCCATATTTTGCTCGAAATTCTGCTACTTCGCTGGAGTTGTTCGCTCCCATTTTGAATTTTTATTTTCACGTTCTGATGACACTATAAAATGTATCCAACAGCATAAATTCCTTGCTCACAATATTTTTTTTCTTAAAGCATGCAAAACCGACATGCGGGCTTGGTAAGGTAGGAACACATCATTCTATCATGCTTCTGGGTAGTACAATCCTTGAGAAGATTTCACTGTCACTAAGCATTGAAGGGAATATTTCAAAATTTATAAAGATTCAGATTCCTTGTGGTAAACAGTTACAACATCTTACATAATCTTGTATAGACACTTTAAATAGAAACCTCCTATAAAGTTGTCCACGCTTTCTATTGTCAATACTTATTCCTCTAAAGTCGCTATTTTTCACGCAGTGATAATCAGTTGACGGTATCACCAATGATTCAATAAGTGTCCCATAAAATGAAGTCTTGTCCAATCCCTAGTAACTTTATATCATTTCCAATAACTGCCAATCTTACATCCACTTTGTCGGGCAATAAATGACATAAACACTGTCCACTCTATCAAACAAGAGTTGTAACAATCTTTTCTTTTACAGACCACACCACCTGTACTTCAATGGTAAAATCACAAATTTCTGATACTAAAAATCAATTGACTGCTGTGGTCAACACAACAGAAACATGTGTCCATTAATTTAAGTCCAAATATAATTGAATTGTTAAGTCTGCAAAATGTTGTACACACAATATTGTGACAGAATGTTTACCTTCTTTGAAAGAAACACAAACTTGTTGTAACTCCAGGCTATAAAACCTACATCATCAGTAACATATGATAATGACCAGAAGTGGCCTGTCAGAATGTTTTTCATCCAAGAATAGCCAGGGGCCTGGTACACAGTTACAAATATAGAGAATGAATAACAATTATATCACTGCTGGTCCAAAACAGCCCAGCTGTGTTCTTATCAGGCCCCTAAAACTAGGGCCCCTTTATTATCAGGCAATTTATCTGACACTGTTATCACCGGTCTATTATCAACTCTGTTTAAACAGCCTGTCTTATAGTGAACACACCTAAAACTTTTGTTACCGAGTGGTTTGTGAAATGAGAAACCACTGAAAGTAGAGTTTCTGAAAACCCTTTGTATACTCCAGCAATAAACAACAAAACAGAACTCAAAAATAAGACACTAGGAATAAAGTCCTTCATGTAAGTATACACTGTTCTTCAACTTTTGACACCACAATTTTTTCGCAAAATGACACATTTGGGATATCTCCCAAGAAGACTGTCTTAGTAACTAATTCAAACTTCAAAGTGGTGCGCAAAACGATCCTCATGCTGATAGAGATCTGCAGTAAATGAAATGCAACGCTCCTTCTCTTGAAACCACTTCAATAAATGTCACAAGCGTTATGACTAATGTTAATACTGTACATACAGTAAATATCACTGCAATTTTATATTAATATTCACACCCAAAGTCTTGTAATATGCCTTTGTTGTTCAAATGTTATTTTCAATTAATGCAGCTGCATAAGAAATTTTGCATATAAATATAATACTTTTAAGTTCAATACAGTTGACAAAATCTTTCTTTATCTGTTTATGATTATTTTCACAAATAACTTTATTATGCTTGACACACAAAGTAATCAATCAGCAATATCCTCTTGTAGCCTCATTAGCACTTTTATTTCAAGTCATTAATACTGCCAGCACATTTTACAACTGTGTACTGCAGACCACATTGAAACTACCACCATGCACTCTTCAGTCATTGTTTACATTGACCTCAATGTGTGACCTCATGCTTGATTCTGATTGGCTACCAGCTCAGCAGATGACAGTTTAAACACTTTTGATTGGCTGTCAGATTGGTGGCTCATGCATATTCACTAAACTGTGATAAACCAGCAAAGCCTTTGAAATAAATGTTAATGTAGGATTTCAGAGAGTTATGACTTTAATTTTAAATTCTGTATTGAAGTTGATTTAGTGTTTAATTCATAAATCTCTGTTTCGACTTTTATAAACACAATTAGTCATTGATTTAAATTGATTTTAATGCCAGTGATTCTAAACTTCACAGCACTGATCAAATGCAATTAATAACACAACTGATTTTACAAAGTAATGTTGACTTTTAATACTATAAGAACACCGAGTTTAGGATTTAAACCTTTTGGGCATTATAATTTTAATATGATATTTTACTGAACAAAAAGACACATTATTCCCAGAATTCGACATGTCAAACTGACCGTAACTAAATTAATTATTATGTTTCAAAGATAAAAAAAAATCAAAGACATTGACACCTTGATTCAAGCCTTTGAAAATAAAATGACAGCAATGGGTTTCTTATTTTAAATGATTTTGCACTTAGGATGTAATGATGTCCCCCTTTATATGAATATATAGTGTCTAGACTTCATTGTGTCAGAGTTTCTCAAAGCAAACAAGTAAAATAGCAGGAGAACTGCAGAGTAAACACAATTGAAATAAATCTAATTTTCTCTGGCATTTAACACTTAACCGCTATATTATCCACAAAAGTGTTCTCTAACAAGGACAATTTTTTTTTAGCAACTGACAATCAAACATATTGTTTGTTCTCAAAAATAGTTTGTACTCGACATATTTCACAAAGATAGATGAATATTATGTATGATCACAATCACAGCTTGCTAGACATATTAAATTTAACACTTTTAAATTATTTATAAATTATTTTCAACTTTAAATTCATTTCCGTTGAAGTTTTATACCCAGAGTTTTATGCATTCATTGGCATACTGTTGAATGGCAACCTGTATTGAATAAATTAACATAAATTTGTTCCGACTGGCTCCCTTTGTACAGAGCATCTGTGTGATAAGGAAAGTATTGACATGAAATTGGCGCAATTGCAATTAATATGATAAAGCTAGGTGTCTGATAACATGACAACCAATAATCTTGTCTGGGACGTTTATAACTGAAATAAATTGAGTCACTTTAGAATAGTGGCCAAATCCATAATAACAAATACAATTAATTTCATAATAGAAACTTCAATCTTCAAGTTGTATCTTTGGAAAACCAATTTTGATGACTATGATCTTTGAGATATGCAGTTTAATCTTGAAATTTGTTAATGCATATAACACTTTAAAGATTGCAGCTTATACAAGCATATCGATGGATTAAGCAATAGTAACACAATTTGCTCAAATTTTAATGCCCTTTTTTGAAGTTGTCTTTTTAAACCTGTTAGAGTCAGTATGTTAAAGTTCAGCCAATCAAATGTTTTTATAACTGAAGTGGTAATAGTCCAAGATGTCATATAAGCATGAGTTTTTAGCCACCTTGAAGCCATCAACTAATAGTTTAAGGTCAAGGACAACCAGATCTACAGATTTTTTATATATAAAAAAAACCAGTAGCATGATGTGTCGCATTTCACATTTTGAAATGCCCATATTAGGATGACGTCTGCATTAAAACCGTGTAAACAAGCCAGTAACAGCAATTGTATACAGGTGCAATCATGAACCAATTAGTTCTATCAGTAATTATCTACATCCTGACACATTTGCTGTTGTGTTATCAACTGCAGATTAGCATTCTTAATCAAGAGCAGACAATCTGTAAACCGAGACTCACAATCACAACACAGAATCAGACCTTGCAACCTGGTCCACATACTTTGCAAACAGTCCAACTTCACCAAATATGCTCAATGACTATAGATTTCATTAGCCTGTAAAACACAAATCAAATTTTGACGCTTATAAATACATTTCTAAATCCAATCAGACTTTAATCATGTTTGAGTACGCAAATATTTAAGAGGTCCTTCCACGGTGCATTTTGTAAGGAGTCTGCATGTATGTCAATTAGTGTTATATTTTTCTCATGTTCCGCTTAAGAGAATTGGTCTGTGCCAATTTATTGTGTGCAACATAAAAGAGTGAACTGCCTTGGGAAAATAACTGAAAAGTTTCAAACTGTCAAAATACAAGACGAATTGAAAAACTGGAGTCAAAATATGTCTACTGTGGTCACACTTTGATAGGGATGGAGACAATATAGGGTAAAGTAATTTCAGAGCCTGACTTTTGACACTTAATTTTGGATAGGTATGGAGACATACAGTTTGAAGCATGTTTATACCTTTTTGCACTTGACACTTATACACAATCAATTATCATGACAATTTTAAAGGGGACTGATTGCAATAAGATAAATATGGCATTGTGTATTAATCAAATATGTGGGCACATGTCACATCACCTTATCACGCCCTGTCTGCTAATAAAATAATAGTGTAGTAATTAACAAAGAATGGGACCATCAAGATTTTTTGGAGGATTACAGGTGCCTACAAAACTATTAAAAAAACGGTGTAGACTTAAATGAGATTAAAATAACATAATACAACTTTAAAAAACCTGTGACAAATAGATAAATGAAATAATCTGGAACTGGCATATATGGGGACTGGACTTGCCTATACAGTGAGATCAAATACACAAATTGTAACTGATTAAGCTGTGATATGTGTTAGTATATTTTTCCATGTTTTACTTTATGTTCTAGAATATATACACATTAATCTTTATATAAACAATATAAGTGTGCAATATGTCCAGGCATAGGAACTTTGGATACTTATATGTAAATGAAACATAAAACATTTTGTTTGAACAATTAAATCATCACAATCATTATTTGCTTGAACATTTATGTCATGTGTTTATTTATATCTCAATGGAATGTACTCAGTGGACAGACGTTAGAATTTCACAAACAGTTCATAACTTTCACCATGACAAGTCAGCATGGTCAGTCCATTTTCATTAATTAAAATGTACTAATGTTTGACAAGCAGCTGTTTTGACCACTTCCATGCCTGTTTTAGCTCTGGTATGACATCTAGGCATACCACCCTTAATTGTGTTTTAGGCAGGTCATGCGTCAGGACCTAGTGTAACGTGCATTTAGAACACGCTTTTAATAGGATCTTGATTAACCCTGCATACCTTGTAGTATGTTACCTCATTTGCTACATGTATGTTGTCAAATACATTAGGGTATACACAATGCCTACAAGGTCAAAAATGGCTGTTATATAACAGCAAATTGTTACCTGAAGTCTGGAGTAATAAGCAAAGCAAATGATACAATTTACTTGTTTTGCTATATTTTCATAGAATGTAAAATATGTAATGTTGTGTTTTTTTCTTCTTGTTTTCATACATTAGCCCATCATTGATGCATGTGGTATCCACAGTTTCAATTTCACTTCAATTGTAACTTTACTTAAATTCAGAAACAATAATATTTGGATGTACTGCATTGTTACAGAATGAAAAAATGTTTTAGTAAAATAACAAGTATATTGTGTTTACTTGATCAATGAATAAATATTGATAAATAAAATTCCTAAAATATCATATAGTGAAATGGTTTCAAAGATAAACAATAACATGTTTACGATAACATATACACAAACTGTCAAGAAAGACCGCAATGAATCTGCAGTTCCCAGGACGCTGCATGTGATGCATAATATCAGAGACGTAGATAACTGTCATGCATTATATCAGAGACACAGATGTTATCTACGTCTCTGATAATATTATGTCATATGAAAAATCCGTTTGTTATGATTCAAACGTGCACTATATTATGAACTGGCATTTATATAAAGCAATTTACATAAATTTGCTGTCATTTTGTTATGTGAAGTACATTAACCTTCATGATAAAGACAACATCTGTTACATTTATACACACAAAGAAAGGTTATTAGATAATATATAATCAGATATAAACATGATAACTGATAATTGTCTTGTACCACAATGTGATTCATACAACTGATTGTATTCAAATAACAGAACATGTAACAAAACATGTAACAGAACAATTGTACAAAGACAATCAAATCCTTAGTTGGAAAAGCTATAACAGTTATTTTTTAGGAAGGATTGGTACAATTAATTGTCAGTATACAATCTTTCTGACTTCACTATTTCTCCGACTGACCACAGATACTCTTCGCTATCTAACACGGACATTAATCGCATTAATAAAATTCCCAAACAGACAACTCATCATATTTGTGGATTTAACAGAGTGTTATGAACTTGTTTGTCTCCCACATACACCGCAGAGCTAGGTTCATCAAACCCAGCAAGTCATAAAACAATGAAAACAAAGAATATCCAATCAGAAAACAAGAGCTGCTTGGTTGATCAAACACTGGGACAGTCATGACTGTCTTTATTAATCATAACATTGGTGATAACAGGCGGCCATTGTTGACAGACGTTCCTCATGAAACTCGATTGAAATGTACTGTCAAGAAGTTTACACTGTTGGGGGTCATCTAGACCTTCTTGAACCCGAAGATAATCGTGGTCATCCACTTTAAAACGGAGGATCATCAGTCTAAAACTTATTGAACTTGACTGAAATGGTCTTATACAATTTTGTTATATAGTAACACAGTTCCATCCCTAGAACATAAGTAGGTAAGTGTTACACCTTTGGTAGAGTTTGAATTAATTAATGTTTATTACATTATTAAGAAAGAACATGATGAACTGGTTCATGTTTTAGTTAATGAACTTTTATTTCTGTTTATTTCGGTGTGATATTGGACATGAACAAAAAATGCCCTTTCATGAACAAATTGTAATTCATGAATGTACGACTGTTCTTGAACATTTTTATGAATTAGTTCTTGATTTGTTCCTGAACATGTTCAAGAATGACCATTTGTTCAAGAATGAATATTTGTCGTTTATGTCCATTCATGAACAAAGTTCTTGAATGAAGTTCATGAACCGTTCTTGAATCCCTACGGACATATGGCTTATCAATAATTATTCAAAAGTTGTAAAAAAATGGAATAAAATGAAAATACTCCAAAAAAAATACTTTACCCCCAATTTAATGTTAATTGATGCTTAAATTCCAGATTTTAAGAGTATAGGTCATATTTCCAATATGGAGAGAAAAGCCTTGTCTGCTAAGAGGATCATCTGAAGAGGACATGTGCAAGATTGCAGAGGCTTTGCAAGTCATCAAGCGATCACAAATCGGCTACAACTTGCAATGATTTCTTTCAACAAGATGGTGAAGTGGTCTAGACTGTCTACACATATACATGTGTATTCATGGAAAGTATCTTGAAGTGTCTTTAAGTGGGCTTAGTAACTGTCTTAAATCATTAGGCCACTGGAAAAGTATAAGAACATTTTAAGTTAACCAAAAAGGCAGTCATAATAAAAGGCTTAAAATGCAAAATTCAATTAAGTCTGTAAATATAACTAAAATACTGTGTATGCATTTATGAAAAAATGGGGAAAAATGAACAAAACATACAACAGATAAACACCGAAAAAATAACTGCTAACCTTTGATATGATTTCATTAAATTTAAAAATCATGCCAAAAAAAAAACCTTGATAAGACACAAATCATGATAAAGTTACAGGAAAACATTGGTGATAGTAAAATTTATAAAAAATACTATATTCAACTAACTTTTATTACTGTGAGTAATTCACATTTTATTATGGCAATATAAGCTTTGCACTCAAATCATGATGACTTAGCTTTAATATTAAATGTTAAAAAAACAGTTTGGAAAAAGTTATGTCTTGTTTATTTTTATTTTATATCCTGCAATATGATAAAACTACCTTAATACGTTCACGGTACTTGATTTAATATGTTCATAACAATGTAGTAAAGTGAAACCCAACCACAGCCTTTTTTTATAGGAATTCCTTGAAACTAATTGTACATTTTATTCCAAATACCTGCATTTTATCAGTTAATTTAGGGAAGATCAGGTGTAAATTAAAAAAATAAAGATTGCTGTGATATAAAAAAAATACATCTTTTTTATGTTAGACCTCTTCTGATTTTGAGGGTTTGTGATATTTGTTATATTTTATACTGATAAAACATTAATTCCCCAAGTTTTGCAATACTTAGATGACATTTATTACAACTTAAATCCTGGGGA
Source organism: Dreissena rostriformis (assembly GCA_007657795.1). Lineage (NCBI taxonomy): Eukaryota > Metazoa > Mollusca > Bivalvia > Myida > Dreissenidae > Dreissena > Dreissena rostriformis. The sequence goes on along the minus strand of VMBQ01000396.1, from coordinate 122,720 downwards.
ACTACAAAATTAACTAACATTGAACTTAATATGTCTAAAGAAGTCCATCATTTATAATACAGTAAAACTGTGATAACTCGAGATAGCACGGGACTGACTTCAATGCTCGAGTAATCGCAGGTTTCGAGTAATCCATGGTATTATTTGTTTTCACTGTTTCGGTTGGTGATGCTTAACTTCTGACCGCAAACGCTTTATGTACATGTAAGACGTTGCTTGAAAAAGAAAAGGCTTTGTAAAAATCTTTTAAGGTTACAGTATACTATACTAAACAATAAAAATGATCGTTCATTCATTTAATTTAATCAACATACACACATAACACATATATAATCAAAAATATTCAAACAATATTCAATGTACATGTAGCATATTTAAAATAGCACACAAGGTAATTTGACAATTTGTACGACTATGTTCTTTCTGTGTTGCCATGATGCAGCGCAAATGACAAGAAGGAATTCAGTGAAGAGATTCCGATGGATTATCTGCTACGCTCTCTTTTATACCATACATTTTATCATAATTATCGATTGCTGGTTATTATTTAATTATCATTAAAACTGTGTAGCTTTTATCTGTATCTCAAAGGATGACCATTTGCAGTGTTTCTCAAACTGCGACTAACTTCACACCTAATCAAGCGTTGATTGCGCTGTTTTCACAACTCGAATATTTTTAGCACCGACCAGACGAGAAAGTGTCTTCGAATAATTGCCAGTTAATTAGATGTGAAATGCCTTTCAGGGACCAGCACACATCCTCGAGTTATCGAAAATCGCATGTTTGAGTTATTGCGGTTATTTTAATATAGAAATTAAAGGACAATGTTAGGGACTTCCTTTAATGCTCGAGTAATCCCCAGTTTTCGAAAAATCGCCAGCTCGAGTTATTGCAATTCTACTGTACACATAACAAAAGAGATGCATTTTTGTCAGTTTTGTTTTGTTTTCACATTACTTTGTTTACATTGGTCTTACAAAATTTGGTAAATCAAAAGGAATGTGTAGCAATATATGGACATTTTAATATATACCGGTAACAATCGGTTTTTGTTGATAAAAAGCAGGAAAGTCTACCAATTAATACAAAATATACAGGCAAACTAATTCAATAAATATTTTGATGGGTATATACATTATCTTGAATAAACGCATTTTTTCCACTCCAGGATTTGGATAACAGCTGACCCGGTAGAGGTCCTCTTAGAGGATATAAAACAGTATGATAACAAGTTGGCCCCAGCAAGTTGTTTATACCTTAAAGTCACATTCTATGGCTTATCGCTACCCCCAAAAAGTTGCCGGTATTTAAATGTTCAAAACAAGTATTAGCAGTAATCCCTAGTGTTCACACTATGGCACAAGAATCCAGATAATTAATTTGTGAGTAATATGAAAATTTGGGTCAAACATGGACTCTGATGTTTGCCGCATATTTAAGCTTTCCAATCTCGGTCTGGACGGTCAATGTTATGACACGGGGATTTAAACTTAAATCCGTTGTTGATGTCCGAGTTTTGAAGAGCGATGTTTGTTCAAGATGACAAGAACCGAATCAAGCTGACCTAGTGGACAGTGCATCTTACTAATGTAAAATGAAAGAAGTGAGCAATTTTTAGACGTTTGGCATCAGCCCTACCGACTTTAAAAACCACAAATCAGGGCCCATCAATCACCAAACGATTCTTTAATAGACTTAAAGTCTAAGAATAAAGAATATTCTTTATATTGGAATATTCAACAATTGCTTTTATTTTGTCAAACTTGGCATCAACTGCCTCAATCTACATTATTCTTCATTTATTACATTATGTTAAGGATATTGTCACCAGTGGTAGGCTGTATATATTCAAACGCTGGACATATTTTTCTTGGTTTTAAGTCTATTCTTTATTCTGAAGTCTAAGAATGGGTTGGTGAATAGGGGTCCATAAATGTAAATTGAAACTGACATTGCACAGATGCATGCGATTCAAAAAAATAGTGCATATTAATTACTACGCTTTATTTTAGTTTAAACCTATTTATTTTAGCTCGATTGCATCGAAAGCCGTAGGCTTATATAAACGCTCTCGAGTCCGTTTCCTGGGACTATAACCAGTACTTGGTGTCTTTGAGGGAGATCAAAGGAACGCTCCCAGTGGGGTTCCAACCCATGACCTCGCGATCGCTAGGCGGACACCATATCCACTACGCCACGGCGATCTTACGCTTTATTTTAAGAATGACATGCATAGTGGTAATTATTTCATACAAATTATTGTATGTATTATTTCAAATATAAGATTTTTTCACATATTTAAGTGCTGTTATAATAGCTGTAGTAATGAAGAAAGACTTAAGTGCATAAATCTGTCTACAACCATACTAAAATCATGACGCTCATATCTTCCATAATGCATACTACATACAAGAATTAAGAACGTACATGAACAATTCTAACACTATTAAATGCTTTATTAAGCTCAATTTTTCAGCATTTATTTGGTTATGAAATTCCAATCTTACAAATGAATTATGGGCTTTTTAAATTTTCACATATTTACATTAAGGATCGTCATTAAAGCGTAAAAGCTTTTTTTATCAATTCGCAAACAGACTAGACTTCCTAGACAATCTTTACTTCGATCAACTTAAGTTTATTAAATGTTCAGTCACAATATACTTTCAGTTAACCGCTTAATGAACTAAAAACTTAAAAGAGAACCTAAAAAACATGCTTAGAGTAAAAACTAAAGTAAACATATTTTTCTGCAGAGCCTAATGTATAAAGTATGTTTTTTTATTCAGCACAATACAGTCTTAGTAGCTTAGAGAATATATGTAATGCACTTCAAGTTAAATAATCCTTTATAATGCTCTTACTGTAAGATAACTCCACATAATACGTAATCTATTTACATCAGACATTATTCAATAAAGAGATAATGTATACTTGTCAAATATTTACGCAAATCATTATGAGCCGATGTGAAATTTCATAACTTGGCAAACAAACATTCAATAGACAGATAGATGAATACATTGAAGTAATGAAGTTCGCTATGACAGACACTTAGCAATGTTGTTTGAACATATAAGAGAAAATATTAGTCTTTGTATTTGGTAACAAGCTGGCTGGCCTTTTTAAAGGCGGCATCACAGAATATATCCCAAATTTCCTATCATTTATGGGTTGTTCAGGTTTACCCAATATTGGTTGAGTAGTCATTCAACAACAATAATTTATGTAGGATATATTAAATGACTCTATAAAGGATTTTCTCACTGCTGCTTATTGAATTAAAATGTGGAAACAACATCTTTATTGTAAGCTTCTTTTTCACAGATTTTTCAGATCTCTGTTACAGCAACAAAAGCAACAGACATTAAAAAAAGCCACAGACATTGCAATTTAAACCACACCATAAACCGCACCTTATATCTTTTTATTATCACTTTTTATGCATATTTCCCCATGAAATATTTTATTGAGGATGTATTTACAACAAGGACAAAAGGACACCCCACCATCATGGGAAACTTCACACAAAGGGCAATAACTCTAAGCCAATCACCTTTATGATCCAGCTGGCTACCTGGGTTTTATGACAACTTTATTGCATTTGCACAAGCAACACTGCAACCACTTAGCAAGACTCCAATTCCCATGTCATTTAGTCACAATGACCTGACCGGTTGACAACAATGTGTTACAACAACAATGAAGGCAAGCTGCAACCCTGTCTAAGACCACTTTTTATTTTTGTCACCCTGGCAATAATAAGGAGTTAAATGCCTACTGGGTTTAAAATGTTCTCTCACCTGAGCTAAAGAATCAACATTTGGTAAAAATCTCATATCAACAATGTGAGAAGATGTCCCTGCAGAATTCCCAAAGGACAAGGACAAAGATATTTTACTGAAGTGTGAGAAAAACGATAGTACATTGTGACATCATTGCCACCATTACACCATTATATGCATTATTCTTCTTGCATAACATCATTTAAAGCATTATTCTTGTTGCATTACGTCATTATTTAATACAAGCATTATTCGTGTTTCATAATCAACAGATCCGAGGAGACAATGGTTTTACTCTGGACCATTGACAAACAGTTTATTCTGAATATAAACTTGAAAATTGTTGTGTATCTGTAGAAAATTGCCAAGGGAATTAGCAAGCATTAATTATTTCTCAACTGCTCATGCTGAATTTATGCAAGGCAATAGTTTTCAACTAATACATAGAACAGTAACCATGCAGCTATACTAGTACAGCTTAAATAATGTGAACTTGATAATCAACACCTTTGATTGTTTCAAACATCTTTCTGCATATTCTTACTGAAGGAATGTTGCTCAGGGATAACCATACACCCTAAAATTACTTGCAAAGTTGATCTCCTGAAATTAAATGCACTTTTCATATTTATTGTACATCATAAAGAAAATCACTGCAAGTGAAAAGCTGTCTGAAGTTGATATCAAGGTAGAGTGTTAAAATTTCTATATCAGATGAATAGTTTCATGATCAACCTTCCATATTATCTAAATCATATCCACCTTATCTAAATCACGTCCACCTTATCTAAATCACTTCAATATTATCTAAATCACTTCATGAAGGTAGAATGGCTGTACCATCAAAGGTCTATGCCAATCTCTGTCGATTAGAATTATAATGCACATAACTTATAAACCTTAAAGCTGTGTACATAAGGTTCTCTGGATATTTAACTTAAGATTATCTTGAAAATAAACTTAAGATATTCTTGAAAATTAACTAAATATTATCTTCAAAATTAACCCAAAATTATCTTGAATATTAACTTATGATTATCTTGAAAATTAACTACTTTAATTAGTTTAAACCTTTTTATTTTAGCTGGATTGCATCAAAAGCCTAAGGCTTATTTGAAATGCCTTTGAGTTTGTTTCCTGGGACAAGAACCAGTACTTGGTGTCTATGGGGGAGATCTAAAGAACACTCCCACAGTGGGGATCGCGCTGTTGACCTCCAGGTCGCTAAACAGACACCATATCCACTATGTCACGGCGACCTTATTATTTACTTTAATTGCTTGAACAAATGTTTTAATAGTGCCTTCCATGGGTATTGAGGTCACACACTGGCTTGAACAAATATGTTTCATCCTTCATTTGCAGGAAACATTGAAACAGGTACAGGGAGCTACCCTAGGTGGCACCTGAAGGTCAACTGGCTGAAACTCATGGCAGTTGTTCATGATGAAGGAAAAGCAGAATTCAAGAATCAACACATATTAAACCTTGATCATATATCACAGAATGCTGAACAACTTGTATTTTAATCTTTCTCTGATGCCCTGCAGTTGACACATCAATCTGGTATACTGTGGATGCCTTTGTACAGTTTGCCCTAAATTTGATAAAGTTTAATGCCTGACAAAATGAAATTACTTAGGGTGGATCAGTGATGCTTGTCCTACTGTATTACAGGAATAACATTTAACCATGCGCCAGGTGTTTGCAGGTGTCCTGTTAAGAAAACAGTTTTTAAATGTATACGTTAATGAGTTGGTTCTGGTCAGAAAGGACAGGGATCAGTGTCAAATGCTTCTGTTTTTTTTTTTTTGAATCAGAG
>VMBQ01000396.1:54035-113589 GCA_007657795.1 Dreissena rostriformis | reverse complement strand
GGAAATTTGTCGTCTGCTAAATGTTGTCAGCTAAATTTCTAAAATTAGCATTTTCTTTGATTTTTTTTCAAAGAATACTTTCAGAATAGCAAACAGTTTGGATCCTGATGAGACGCCACGTTCTGTGGCGTCTCATCTGGATCCAAACTGTTTGCAAAGGCCTTCAAAATTCGGTTTCAGCACTGAAAGAGTTAAAAAACTAGCTAAATTATTATTGTTTGTTTATACATAAATTTTACAGTCATCATAATTTCTTTAAAGTGTACATGTACGTTTGCAAGAACTAAAATATGGCTATCTGATCGGCAGCAGCATATTCATCTGGCTTTCAGTTCATTATAACAAAATTAATGACCATTAATAAGTATTCATAATAAATGTCCACTTTGCTCTACATATTCATTCAGTCCTATGCAAATATTTGGCATGAATACGAAATTTCCAAATTTCCGTAAATAAACTCGTAAAGAATCTGCCATGGACGTATTAATTAAGCTAAAGCAAACATCAGTAAAATGTTATTGTCGCACAGACACTGAGTTTGATCTTTTTTTATTCAGATGGTCTGTGTACATTGTCAATAATTAAAGTCAAGAGTAAATAGGCAATAGGTCAAGTCACATTGAACAACAGGCTCTGCTGGGGACCTTCTAGATGACTGAATTCCCCTGGAGGACTTGCATAACCTTTGGTCTTCATTCAGGCGATCTGAGTTCTTTGTCAATAAATGAAGACCAGGGTCAATAGTCAAGTGGTCAAGTGAAAGTGAACAACAGGCTCTGCTGGGGACATTTAGGATGACATGTCCTTGGCAGTCAATGGTCAGTTTGTTTAACCCTTTGAGCGCTGGAACCGGATTTTGAAGGCCTTTGCAAACAGTTTGGATCCAGATGAGACGCCACAGAACGTGGCGTCTCATCAGGATCCAAACTGTTTGCTATTCTGATAGTATTCTTTGAAAAAAAAATCGAAGAAAATGCTAATTTTAGAAATTTAGCAGACAACATTTTAGCAGACGACAAATTTCCCAGCATGCAAAGGGTTAATTAACCTAAATTAGACACTGTCAATTATATTCAGACTGTGTTAGTTTGAGCTTCTCAACAATGCATAGGTTCTGCAACACAAATACTACATATGTCATACAACTAACAAATAAATGTGATATATGTTATATAAGTCAGTTTTCTTATTTTCGTTGGCTTTCTTCTGCACTGATCAGCAAGACTGTTTTGGTCAGCAGTACCAGAGATTCACAAATATTAGTATGACCTTATACCTTGACATGATATGATGAAATTCAAACTGACAAATATATTCCTATGGCTTCATTCATGGGCTTGATAGTTGACCTTTTGAATTAACAATTCGGTGACATTTACCATCAAAAGTGACCTACCGGTACATCAAACAACTTGAAACTTAATCCTTCACTGTACACATTAATTTTCAAAGGTAAATGTTGATTCTTTCAGAACAATTTACATAAATACATCATGAATACTTTTGCATACATAGTATTTACGGGGAAAGTTTTCACTTCGAATCATAACAATTCCAGCTGAGTTTGGAATACTAGGGATGATGATAGGGTGAGGGGCTTGCACAACTTTTTAAATGTCCAATTGCGCAGGATGAGGAATACACAGGTAAAGGTCAACACGCCAGGGATAGTGCATCTGAGGACTTCTTTAATATAAGTTGTCCAAACAACAGACATTAAATTCATATAGCTCGCAATCAGCACAATGTGCTCAGATGAGCTCAAAACACATTTTTACAAGTACACACAAAATGATTTCAGCCTTTAAAAGGCTTCATTTTGTCTCCTGATTGATTTACCAGCAGCATTTTGCTGAGCCAATTAAGTGTACAAACATCCCCTGGAGTCAATTGTCAACAGTTTTCTCCAAGGTACCCTTGGACAAGTGGTACTTGCTTCATTCATGAAGAACGGTCAGCAAACATGTCAAATGTGAACTGAGACTTATAATAAACAAACTACCATCACCAGAGGAGGAAGCCTGTAAGTGTGTTTGCCAATCATGAAGGAGTTTTAGAGAAATGGAGCGGTCATTTGAAGGACATGATGACTCCTGCAGTTCAATAACTCTGTAACCTGACCTGTCTGGCGCACCTGATTCACAGTAACCTTGCTGTGTTACCATTTTATCACAATTGTTTGCATGTTGTGGGTTTTTTTGCATGGAGAAAAAATCCTGTGCATGCCATTCCTTTCACAAATGACAGATATGAATGATTCACCATTTATGTTTAAATAAGTAAATATCAAAAATGTCTTTTAAGCCTCCAAACACTTTATTTAACAAGTAGATCATGTTTTTGCGATTTTAAGTACAGGCTACGCAGTTATAATGACTCTTCAAGCACTAAAAGTTGGCATTAAAATGTCATGTCTCTAGATAATAACTGTATGGACTTTCACATTCTCTATAACACGTTTTAGTGACCTCATTTCAATTTAAAGAAAAGTGCAAAGTAAATGCAGTACAGAAACATTTAAATTGAAACATCAAAGACCATTTTACAGAAATTAACCGCATTTTACACAATGCATCATTTAGGGTAATATTGGTAAAGCAATAAAAGATGACATTACCTATTGCTGTGGTAATTGTCACTTTGGGTTGTTACATGGTACTTAGAGGTCTATTTAGATTGTGTTAAATAAATGAGACCAGAGTAAATAGGAGATAATTACAGTACTTGGTCTGCTTATTTAAAGGAAGTAATACCTGTGGAAAATTGCTGCGTAAATAAAATGTAATACCATTTCTTCTGTATTTTTTTACCAAATGTAGAAAATACCGGTAGCTTCGATTTGTGTTATATAAAACGATGTATTAAAATATTTCAAAATTTCAAATGAATAGATTTTTAAGTTCAAACAAACACATTTTAAAGAAGAACATCGAGCAAACAGAACACAATATCATAATGCCAATACTGAGAGGGTGTGGATAAAGATCCATACAAAATTAATTAATTTACCATGATTCATTCCATTACAATTTTCAACCACAAATACAGATTACTGTAACAGGCAATTATTAAAACAATGGGCCTATGAGTCACAAAGTGCACTCCTGATATCAAATTTAAATAAGGCATGGCTAGTAAACATTCAAAATTCTTCAAATTTTAATCGTCCAACAGACAAAGGCAAATTGAGTATCCGTCATTCATGTTTCTAATTAAGATCTTGTTAAGCATTTAAAAAAACATGTTTGACATATGTATCTTGACTGACATGTTGTTCTGGAATTGGAGACAATACATAAGTTATCTTACTATTGACACGCACATTTTAAAATAGAAGAATTTGAAGTTTAAATGACATGTCTCTTATTCTCATTTTAACTATGACAGGAATGATAGTTGACTATTTAACACATAGGACAAAGGTTTTAGCAAATGGACACAAAGGTAATTATATAGCTGACAATAAGGCTGTGTTTTAATGTACAAAATAAGTGTGCATGCCAAGGACATAGTGTCACAAAGTGTAACTCAGAGGCCAAACAGGTGAAATTCTATTAATTATTTTGACAAGTTCATAATTAAATTGATTATCTTGAAACTTGGTCATTACTCACATTTACTTTTTGAAGGCCATTCGAACAAGAGTATCACCAACAAAAGAGATCTGAAAACCATTTGAAGAAGATTGCCAACAAAAAAGTGAGTTTAAAATTCTGCAGTGTATTACTTCCAGTAAAAAAAACCATATTATTTAAAATACAATGTAATTTCAAACTAACATTAAGAACTACTGTTGTTTTTTTTTCACCCAATCTTCAAGATCATAATACAAGTCTGCTGTCCCACAATAAAACTGATGACATCAACAAATTGAAGCAATTTACAAGGAGAATATAACATTTCTGACAACAAAATCTCATTAACGGCCAATATAACAATATAACAATACTCAGACCACCCCAACAAACATTTCAAGACAATGGGTAACTATGGGAACAGTCTGGAACTCTTCATAAACGAAGGCACAAAAATACAAAGCCAGATTAATATCTCTACTTTGAAGAGTAGTCAAACATTTAAGTTATCAGACTTGCCCACTGTCCATGAGTGGTCATGTGACACTAATGAAGAAGCCATATAATTAGTACTGGAACAAAGAGATCTCTGTGATAGCAAAATGCTATATACACCCTTTGGGCATTGACATGGCTGGGTGGGACAGTGCCAGAAAACATAAAATTAATGAAGAAACAGAGACTAGTAAAGTATTCTATATTTAATAAACAAAAACTAAGGCACTGTTATTATCATATGGTAACAGGATTTTTTTATATAACGGCATCTATATGATGGCATCTTACTTCATGTGACATAAAGAGTGCATATTTATGAAAGACATTAATGTCCTTCTAGTTCCTTGATTAAACAATGCACGGTCACAGTAGGTCATCGTACAATAATTGTTAATTGTCTTTCTTTATTTCCTATTTACTTGCTTATTTCACACTGGATAAAATTGCCCATGTTAATGTTAAATAACAATGGTGGATTGTTTTAAACAAATAATGTTGAAGAAGTTCTGTTACTACTTCTGACATCTTATCCAAACAGTTCACCTCATGCTGGTCATAATGAATCCATCCTGCACAGTTCAAAATCACAGACAAGTCAAAATTTAACAAAGCGAAAATGTGTTTGACCAAAAACAAATCTAGCTTAAAATTATTCTTCTGGCATTGAATGGCGTCTAGACATAAATAATAGTCAATAATCACAACTGCCAACCTATTATTAAGGGATGAGGAACCCTTAAACAGATCCCTTACTAATGCACACACAATGGCCCTGGTATTAAAGCAGAAACAGAAACCCCCAGCCCCTTGACATTTAAGAGAGCCCATTATTCCCCTGGTGACATTCTCAAAGAGGTCACTAGACCAGAAAGTAAAATCTTTGAAGCCTGTGCCCTTTTATTTAATGCTAACTAATGCAAAAAGGCCAAAGAGGATTTTAACTTGACTTTCTGCCATTTTTTCATCAGTCATAAAAAGCCAGTTTATAGTAAAATAATATTATGTGATTACAGTCCTTTGCATGATTATGATTATTTCCATAAAATTAGTGATACTTGTACATATGAATCCTTCGCATATTTTTCAGCACTGCTATCTCTGTTACAGTTTAAAGATAATTCTGCCTTTATTCATGCACACAGGAAAGGCATTTATTTGAATATAAAACACCTATTTGTACCACCTAATTCTTATTTGAAAAGGTAAACTAGAATCTTAATTTCAGCCCAGATACATTTGAAATAAGAAAAGATAGTGACGGGGCATTAATTATCATGTAACACAAGCAGATAATTATTTGGTTAAATATCATGAGGCTGCTCAGTTGTCAATCCAAGACCATAACTCTTCCAAAAGGGGAACAATATGAGACCCGCTTTGGGAAAATGGGACTTAATGCATGTCCGTAAAGTAAGTATTGTGTCGTCCAAGATTAGCCTGATGAGAAGACTGCACTGGTTAATCTGGGATGGGCTAATCTGGGACGAAACTTTAAGCACATGCATTAAGCCTTGTTTTTCAAGAGTGAGGATGATATCTTAAATAGCAGCTGCTGTTCTATTTAGAAACAGGACATGAAACATTTTATGATCTTCACAGTGCCTTGCCCAACTATTTCTTTCACCAGTTTATGAGCAAATTCAAAATTAAGATGATGAAATGTTTAAATTCTTGGCCCTAATTTCTCGTAAATACTAGTATAAGTCTTAAGCCTGTGCATGCTGGGAAATTTGTCGTCTGCTAAAATGTTGTCTGCTAAATTTCTAAAATTAGCATTTTCTTTGATTTTTTATCAAAGAATACTATCAGAATAGCAAACAGTTTGGATCCTGATGAGACGCCACGTTCTGTGGCATCTCATCTGGATCCAAACTGTTTGCAAAGGCCTTCAAAATCTGGTTCCAGCACTCAAAGGGTTAAGAAGACTAAGCTTTCTAGGCTCACTTTTTCATATTGAAATAAAATGTGGAACATTTTCATTTTAAATATATAACAAGCTTAATTAAATGACTATTGTATATGAACTTAACAGTATACATGTAATTCCATTTTGTACACCAAATGACCAATACAAATGAAAACAACATTATCTAATATTTAAAGTTGACACTAAGCAGTATTTCATGTAGATATCAGTAACGTTATATAAGAATCCTCAATACCACATATTTGGTAACCATGGCACATACCAACAACTAATGATACAACCACAATGGGGATTTAAGAAACATCTGTTATTTGTATAACACCTGAGGTTTAATGACATAAATGGTTTATTTCAAACATAAGTAAAAATTGTGAAGCTGAGTGCTGCTGGGTATTCTTTGGTGATGTCACATCAATTAGCAGGGCCATTTGATCAGATAATATTATTACACCTATGCTAATCTTGCACAAGTTTAATCCCTCCCTGTCCTTGAAAAATACACCATCTAATCCCTTAACAAGATATTATGTTAAAAAAAGCTTCTTTAATGACGTCATGAAAATTGAAGTACCCTGGATTAACCGGGTCATTTGTATATAGATTATCCATAAATATCAAGCAAAAGTGGTCATTAATAAAAATGTCCTTAGAGTATTAGATCAAATAAGGAGTATTAAAGTGTATTGCTAATTATTGTGTCTCAATTGGTCATTGTCGGCTCTGTACTACTTAAAATTGAGCATTATTGTGTACAATAGTAGAGATTATTTGGAAAATTGCTCTTCCTCTCTTTAGCAATCAGTTTAAGTTACAATACATTAAAACTCCATGCAATGTATTTGAATACTAAAGAATTCACTGGGGCTTGAGAGTAGGGTACATGTAGCTTGTGACATGTCCTAACAAGGTCAGAGGAGTTTTCACTCCTGACAACCTGCCATGATTAATTCTTTCAACAGTGATTGGATAAAGAATTTTTCAACGGTTACCACTGGTTACAGGGAAAATAAAAACTCCCCCCCCCCCCATGATCAGGTCCAAATTTTTCAATCAAATTTAACATCACTTACAACATGCATAAAAGCTTGTTTGATTATCTTTTGGTAAAATTCAAAGTTTACTATATACTCAATTATAAATACTTTTTTGTAAAATACTTATCAATATATTCCAAACATTCGAGATATATGTTTCTCTATAAAATGTGAGATAAAAAAGTTACCATCATTAATGATAATATACACATTGTCATATTTAATAATAATAATATATTAACAATACATTATATTTAATATAAATTGTGAAATGAACAATTCAAACATTATTGCAGATAACTGGTATATTTACATCATATTACTCTGCTTATTTATTTTTTTCTCCATAATCTTTGTAACGTGTTACAATTACTACACGATGCTAATCTTTAATCTTAACCCTTTGCATGCTGGGAAATTTGTTGTCTGCTAAAATGTTGTCTGCTGAATTTGTAAAATAAGCATTTTCTTCGATTTTTTTTCAAAGAATACTATCAGAATAGCAAACAGTTTGGATCCTGATGAGACGCCACGTTTTGTGGCGTCTCATCTGGATCCAAACTGTTTGCAAAGGCCTTTAAAATTCGTTTCCAGCGCTCAATCATTTTAATCATACATTGAACCTATACACAATCTTGCAATACTCAGGTTGTGTTTATTTTTTCACACAAGTTTCATTTGAATGTATGTCATGTTCATGTAAATATGTAAAATATATACATCAATATATCTACTGATAACTAACTAGCTAGAAGCATTAACATGATGTTAGATTCGCACTATTTCTTAGTAATATCTCGACCCTACTTTTGCATGTCACCAATCTCTTTAACTTAGGTCAAAATATAAGACCTTTAAATTAAAATGAATTGTAGTTCTCGTATTATTTGTTTGATTAGCTGATTAGGTTTCTAATAAAATATTATATTAAATCCTTTGCAGGAAATACACTTGGAAGATTTGGCTATGGGTGACATGGAAAGTTCAAGGTCATTTCTGTGTAACTATGGAAACAGTGCCTTACCCCTGGGCAGTGATGGATAGAGGGAGGAATAGGATGAACCCATGGAGGAATCAAGCGTGAATGACAGATCGTCTAGTGGAGGAAATACAAAAAATAATGAGTACTTGAAATTTTTAAAATGAAAAAGGGACACAACTCAGTTTATTTAAGGTTTACAGTAGAAAGGATAATAATTATGGTCTTTTAAATAATAAAGGCAGATAATTTGGGGTTAAATAATATGGCATTTAAATGAAAGGTTTATGGTTGAAAGGATAATATGGTGTTTAAAATATCAGGGCTGATAATTTGTTGTTCAACTTATATGTTATTTAAATTAATCTCATAAACATTCACACAACATCTTACTAAACAGGCTATGACAACAAATTTACAATATTTAATAATATTAAAAATTCAGACAGACATTGCTATTTTTAATTATACTTTTATATTAAAAATTTAACAATTACATAATGTAGACTGATTATTATAAAGTGAAAAGAGAATGAATAGTCTCAAAAATAAGAAAATTAATATAAACAACAAGAATATTTCAATGATTTCCTTTAAAATCGACATTCTTTTGAATTCATCCACATACTTAATATCTGCAGTCCCCAAAGTAAGCACAGCTATGATGGTGGCTAATTTTTATTCAATCACTGAAATATTCAATATAATCAAAGGGAGATTACTCACCATCCACCATCAGAACACATGACGTAGTTGCCTCCCCTGCAGAGTTACTGGCCTTGCAGAAATATCTGCCCTCGTCTTCAGGGAATATGTCCAGGAAAGTGAGACTGCACTTGTTACCAATAGATGTGATCTGGAAATCCTGGAAAAGAGACACAAATGATTGCAAATTAATACTACTGAGGCCTGGGCTTGTATTCACCAACCAACTCTTAGACTTAAGTTTAAAAATAAAGAATATTCTTAAAAAACTGTAATGTACTTAAATTACTTAACCCTTTGCATGCTGGGAAATTTGTCGTCTGCTAAAATGTAGTCTGCTGAATTTCTAAAATTAGCATTTTCTTCGATTTTTTTTTTCAAAGAATACTATCAGAATAGCAAACAGTTTGGATCCTGATGAGACGCCACGTTTTGTGGCGTCTCATCTGGATCCAAACTGTTTGCAAAGGCCTTCAAAATCCGGTTCCAGCGCTCAAAGGGTTAAGAACAATCTGCTACCTGGTATTGATATAAGCACCATTTTTAGACTGTATGTTTGCAAACTCGGATGTATTTTTATTGAGTCTAAGACTATTCTTTATTCTTAAGTCTAAGAATGGGTTGTTGAATACGGGCCCTGGAAGCTTTCAAGTGTTATTGTCACTTTAATATGCTTATTTTGAATGAACATACATATTTGTTTCAGTTTTCAGTTCATCTAAACATGATTCAAATCTGAAATCCAAGACTGATAATGCAACACTTTTTTTTCCTTTTTTAAACCTTAATGACAGCTGAATAATAAGCACAACACTTGATTATTTCATACCGGTACCCATACTTGTTGAACCAGAGTACCAGAGGAATACAAGACAGTACATGCCAGTTGTCTCCCTTGTTCAATAACTTGATACAATCAGGAAAACGTTATAACACCTTGAAGAAAAATTGTACCTGAGAGTCGAGTATTTCCACGGTTCCCTTGAACCATGTGATCTGGGGTCGTGGGTTGCCTGTGACCTCACACTCGAGGGTCACCTGCTCTCCATCCTTCACGTGCTTGTCTGTCAGGGGGCGCGTGAACACGGGGGCGCCATTGGCATCGACAGTCTTGTCTGAAATAGATACACACCCATACAGTCTTAGTATAGAACCATATTTAAAAGATTCCCAATACATCTTGTTTGTTTGGATTTGTTTTGCCATGTTCAACAGTGTTTACATTATATTACTGTGGTTCAGTTAACCTACTCACACTAAATCTTTGCCTGGACAGGCTTATCTGATTAGTATTAAGGCTCAGCTAGATCTACGACCATATAAGGAAACTTCACATAAATTGTATGAATGAAAATTGCGTTTTATTTTATAGCTTACATCTTTAAATGCACTTGTAACTACAGAACAGCCATCAACAAGTATGGAGTTATTTAGGAACAACAACATACCTGTAACCGTTAGTTTGCCTCTAGTTGTCAAGGTGAGTTGTGTTGCCATGGTAACTGTACAGCAGTACTCTCCAGCCTTGTCAGGGGTAACGGGAGATATCGCCAGGGTTAGAGTTCCATCATCCGTGGTTGTCATGGTGATCTGCTCACTGGCGGAGAGCTGAACATACACATAGTTTAGAAATGTATTTCAATATACAGTAGAAGTAGGTTTTTGTTCAATTAATAAAATATAATATTTAAGAAAATTATATATAAATTACTGATTGTAATGTTGTTTTTATTGTCATTATTTTTTTAAACCATTACTTAATAATTTTCTTCATTACTAAACAAATGTGTAGACATACTACCTGTGCTATTAATTATTCCATTAATTTTGCTTAGTATTATTATATAAGTAGCGTTTATTTAATAAAGTTCAATGTGATTTAGACATTTTAAACTACATGTTTAATGATTATATACTAAATAAGTTATGAAAATTCAAACTGACTCGATCTGGAAATTCAAATCACATCCAATTAAGCCCATATTCGCAAGTCCAACATTTCAAACGTTGTAAAAGAACCCCTAAGCAATGTACCAGAACAGACCCCACTCATAATGAGCCATCTTATACCCTCCCATCATACACTCCTGCTTGTTCGGTCAGGGTGTCAATTGTTGAATATTTTGGAGACAATGTTTCAAAGGACAACTTACACAGTATTTGATTGACCAATTTACATGAATTATCCAATTCATCGAGTATCTACAGATTTTTACATTTCACTGTCAATCAATTAAGTAATTTATGCCTTTTTGTATAAAAATGTACCTTAAGATATCCCTGTTAACTTTTGCCCCAAATGGTACATCATATTATACTTTTTAGGAATGCAAGGACCTGCACTTAACCCTTTACCACTCAGATATGCATTTTGACCCGTTTGTAGTAAGAAAATCAAATTATATTAAAGACTTTTCTTACTAGATTAAAGTTTCTAAGACTTCATTTCCAGCCCAAAGATACTGATGAGACGCAAACATCATAAAACCCGAATAGCCTGCAAGTCACTCGCAGGCTGTTCTGGTTTTATGCTGGTTGCAAATAGCCATTTTCAATTCGCTTCTGAGCAGGAATGACTTCATCATCAAACAACAACAACACCGAACATCGCACCTGATTTCCATCTTTAGTCCATTGCACTGTCTTCGGGTCGCCAGTTGGTTTACACGACAACTTTACACTGTCTCCAGCTGTGGCGCTGGTCTCGGGCTGGAGTTCTAGCACAAATGTCGGGGCATCAGTCGCTGGTGTCGCTGAAAGACAAACACATGTAACCAGTCACAAATTCCATTTGAAAGTTGTCTCCTTTCTGTGCATAGTTTTTTTAACCCATTTTCTTTTCTGTACATTGAGTCTCTTGGTCGTTGTATCTTTCCCGCTTAAGCAGGAGGATTTCATGAGTTGAAGTGGAAGGACATTTTTTTGTGGTCAGGGTGTCAATTGTTGAATATTTACCTCTTTTGTGTGCATAGTTGTTTTTAACCTATTTTCTTTTCTGTACATTGAGTCTCTTGGTCATTGTATCTTTCCCGCTTAAGCAGGAGGATTTGATGAGTTGAAGTGGAAGGACATTTTGTTTTATATATTATTTAAATACCACCAGTGTAACACACAGTTGTTTTCTGAAGGAAAATGATACTTTCTGGGCAATATAACAGGTAGATAATACCTAAAAGTGTATTATTTTTCAGATGTATGTAAATTTGTATGTAGAATGCATACAAATGGTATGAAATCTCAACTTTTCATAATAAAAGTATCATCACAATTCAAATGATTGTAAGTTCATGCGTAATACAAGTACCCAAGGAATATATATGGTTCAATATAACTGATCACCCTGTGAGTAGAATAGTAAGGTCACTTTTAAAGACCCACAGTTTCAACAACATCAACATAAGCCTCCCTCTGGGAAAATGGGGCTTAATTAATGGGAGAGTGTTGTTCCAGATGTGCCTGTGCAGTCCGCATTGGCTTATCAGGAATGACACTTTCCGCTTGAACGGTATTTTTTGTTAAAAGGAAGTGTCTTCAAAGCGAGAATCAATTTTAGGCAGAAAGGCAAATCTCAGACGACACTTTATGCACATGCATTAAACCCTGTTTTCCCAGAGCAAGGTTCTAATTCATGTACCCCAGTCATACATACCTTTAATACTGAGAGTCACTTGGCAGGACTTCATTCCAGCGTCAGATGATGCCGTGCAGATGTAGTTACCTGCGTCGCCATTGGTTACGTCCTTGATAACCAGTCTGTGATGGTTTCCCTCTGAATACAAGCCTTCTTTGACAGGTCGTCCATTTTTCAACCTGAAATTTACACATTAGTCATGTGATTGATTTGGGGAATATTAAAGATTTTAATTGATAATGGTTTAACCCTTTGAGCGCTGGAACCAGATTTTGAAGGCCTTTGCAAACAGTTTGGATCCAGATGAGACGCCACATACGTGGCGTCTCATCAGGATCCAAACTGTTTGCTATTCTGATAGTATTCTTTGAAAAAAATCGAAGAAAATGCTAATTTTAGAAATTCAGCAGACAATATTTTAGCAGACGACAAATTTCCCAGCATGCAAAGGGTTAAGCATTCACTTATTTCTATATTCCTAGATATAATTAAACTCAACAAATCTGTAAAGTATGAAAAAAAATGTTGAGGAATGATTTTCACGGGGTATATAATCTCTTCTATTTATGAACAGTTTTAAGATTTTTGAAAAATATGAAATCTGCTCATTAAACTATGCTATGAGTAAGTAAGGAATGCATATACTAAGATTTTATCAAATAATAATTATGTAACTACGTACCACATGACTTCTGGAATAGGCAGTCCGGTAACTTCGCAGGAGAATTCTGCAGTGGCCCCGATCTTTATCTCCAAATCTTGCGGCTTAGTAGCAAAATCCGGAGCCACCATGCGTGGTTCCTGCACTGAGACAGATTTCCCGCTTGATTTTTTCTCACTTTTCTCACTTGTTCTGGCCTCTTTATCAGCGGCTGGCAAGTCTTTGGACTCCATTCTCGTGTATCGTCCCTCGAAGCCGCGGCTGGAGAATTCCCTCTGCATGTGCCTGATGTTGGCACTCTTGTACTGCACGAGGTCTATACTGCTCTCGATGATGCAGTCCATTTGGATATTGAATCCCTCCATCACGTCGATAGATGGCGGCAGTGGCTTCATGAAGAATGGAGCTGAGAAAGAAAACACACACATTTGCATTTTATTTTTGTTCACAAATAACGTTAAAGTAAATAAAACATTTCAGCCTCGCTCTGGGAAATTGGGGTTTGATGCATGTGCGTAAAGTGTTGACCCAGATTAGCCTGTGCCATCCGCACAGGCTAATCAGGGATGACACTGTCCGCTTTTATGTTATTTTTAGTTTGAGGGAAGTCTCTTCTTAGTGGAAAGTGTTGTCCCTGATTAGCCTGTGTGGATTGCACAGGCTAATCTGGGACGACACTTTACGCAAATGCATTAAACCCCGTTTTCCCAGAGTTCAATAATTGATAACCTGCAGTGAGCATTTTGTAAACTAATGCGACACTATGATATCATGGCATGCAATGTACATGTATGCCTCCCTAGTGAAAACTGAAGTAAATTTCTTACTATAAAGATCAGACTTTTACTATAGCTTCATTTAGTATGAAGTTTGTACCAGGTTCTTTAAAATTCATTGTGTTCTCAATGCTTTTATTTTAGGAAAGAAACAAAGGTTATCTTTCAAATCTATTTTTTTTTTTGGTAAATAAGTACCATGTATGTATATAAAATAATGTAGTTAGTACTGTTACAAATGATGCAGCAAATTATAAGAATGTTAATGTCCAGTTTTACTAGCATTATACTCACTCAGGTGAGTAAATGCTCCTATACAAATAAATATGTTAACCCTTTGCATGCTGGGTAATTTGTCGTCTGCTAAAATGTCGTCTGCTGAATTTCTTAAAATTAGCATTTTCTTCGATTTTTGTCAAAGAATACTATCAGCATAGCAAACAGTTTGGATCCTGATGAGACGCCACGTTCTGTGGCGTCTCATCTGGATCCAAACTGTTTGCAAAAACCTTCAAAATCCGGTTCCAGCACTCAAAGGGTTAATCTTACACTAAGTTAAAGGGATGGATAAAATAGAGTTTGTCAGTTTCGTTACATATTGAACTACAGTTTTAACTAAAATTGTATAGAAACAAAAATGCTACATATTGGCTACATTTTAACATAATTTATATCATGACTAAAATCATACAGAATTACTAGTTAAATATACCGATTTGCCCGTATTAAAGTGTCAATTTATATATAAATGCTAGAGATAACATGCAAGTGTAAGATGTAAAAGTGTATTATTTTGTTCTAATCCTCTTTATATATTAGTACCGTAAAAGCAGTAATTTTGTGCTGAGACAGTTTAAACGCAACGATATGATTAAGATTTAAGAACTTTAAGCAAATTTTGTAATACTATATATTTTTTTTACATCACGTTTATTTCCAGCTACAGCACAAATCTGCGTTTTACAGTAGATATTGTGTATTATGTATTATGCTAACGCTACTTCTAGGAGAGCTAAGAGTAAGTGTGTTAAGAACATATAAAATAATAATTATATATGTACCAAATCCTTCATCGGGTTGGCTCTCTGCAAAGACAGGGGCCATAAGTTGATTTTGAGTTGTCAGAAATTGAGCTTCTGTTTTAGTAATGTTTACTCCTTGAAATATTGACTTTAACAACTGACAAAGTTATTTGGCCACAACAAACATTAAACATTTATAAGAAAAAAGAAAATATGACAACATAGGAAATATGACACAGCTAAATAGACATAGGAAATAAGGCAAAGCTATAAAGACACAGGAAATATGACAAAAGCTATAATGCTATAATGACATAGGAACTATAACAAACTTTTGCGGACAGGGGAAATAATTATGACAAAGTTTTATGGACATAGGAACTATAACGAAGTTGTAACGAAATGGGAAATAATTATGACAAAGCTATAAGGAAATAAGAAATGAGAAATATGAAAAAGCTATAGGGAAATATTACAAAGCTTTAAGGAAATATGAAATATGACAAAGCTATGATGAAATAGCACAATGGACAAAGGGTGGTAATTTTGGTTGTATTTCAAGGGAGATCACTCACCTGCTCCAGCAGCCTGCATAGCAGCCAGGTCATCGCTGAAAGGAACAGGATTGCATGTAAAGGGACTTGTTAAGAGATTTTTGTATTTTTGAAAAATGTCTTTGAATGAATATACTAACAAAAAGAACAAAAAAAGATAAAATAACAAAAATGTTCCTGCCTTGGATTTTGAACATGGCCCCTCAAGAAGAACCGTAAAATAAAACTTTTCAATTCGAATGGAAGTTTGAACGCTTTGTCGATAAAGGATGATGGAAAGCTTTACAAACGCTTTATTATTTTTCAAATTACGATGGATCATTGTCAATTGTCAATTGACAAACATATATTTAAAATATTTTTCTTAGTCAGGATACACGAGTGCTATTTTATAGGATCATGTTTAGAATTACTGTGTTGCACACTACAGACTATTTTGACATTACAAAATCAAACTGTTTTTAGAGAAACAAATCTGTTCAATCACATTTTTTATACATAAACGAAAAAGTATAGTACAGTAATATGAAAGAGCACATGATAAACTGTCATACTCATCACGTCTGGGGCTCCTGCGTTTAACCTTGACGATACATTTCGTTTCCACGACGCCATGAACGTTACGCGCCCGAGCGACATACTCAGCAGAGTCGGCCACCATGACGTCTCGCAGCTCGAGCACTTCCTTGCTCTGATAGGTCGATATTCTGTAGCGCATGTCATGTGACAGGTCCAGGGCACCACGATGCCACGTTACTGCAATAATGTAGAATTCCTCTAATATGGGTACTACTTTAAAAGTATGAACAAATCTTTTTTTGTATGTTACCATTATGTCATATGGTTCATTGTTAATATATAACCAGTAAGAAAAAATATGTAACTACCGGTATTATATCATATGGTACATTTTTTCATAAATTACCATTTAGAAAAAGTATGCAGCAACACATGCTACTTTCCATTTATCAACACCAATGTTTTTGCTTACATCAGGTTATAATAGCATTTTTTGTTTAAGTTTTTTTTTAAATATGTTAAAAGCACAATGGTGTCATTACTTACAATGGAAGTTTTCGATATTATATAAAACTAAGATGAGGGTTTAAAGGGAAGTGTGATTTATTACGTAAGGCTCACTTTGCATATATTATATTTTACTATCTATGTAAATACACAACATTGCCACGTACCGTTTGGCTCTGGTGTTCCATCAGCACGCACTTCAAGGCGGAGTCTGTCTCCCTCCTCACACTCAATAACCTTGGGCAGTTTGACCTTGAACCTTGGAGGGTCACCAGAGGTCAAGGTCACGTGTCTGGGCTCCTGGGATGCCGTCTGGGTGCGCTCGGCAGAGATTTCCTCGTAAGTCTTTGGCCGTGGTGGGCTCTTTGCTCTCGCTAATATGCAAAGACAATAACATTTTTCTAATAAACGATACATATAACAATACTTGTATTACCCTTACAAAATGCACCAGTTGATGGTTGTAAAAAAAGGATTGGGTCAATCATTAATGGGTATATATCTGATTGATATACAACGGTACATGGCTGCACAATCAAATTAATTGACTCCAAAACCTTGCACAATCTTGGACTAATTGAAACACTGATCAATTTATGTTGTAGCTTTTTTCTGGTAAATTGGTATCATGTACTAGAGAAACATTACATATGAGCCGAACTCTTGAGAAACAGGGCTTAATGCATGTGCTTAAAGTATTGTCCCAGATTAGCCTGTGTAGTTTGCACATGCTTATCAGGGACAACACTTCATGTATATGGAATTTTCATTTAAAGGAAGTCTCTTCTAAATGAAAATGCAATGTGGGAGGAAAAAGTCATTCCATATGAGCCTGTGCAGACTGCATTAAGCCCTGTTTTTACAGAGATCCGCGCATATATTTTGTAAATTCAATACGATAAATAGATAAAAAGTGTGTAATATTAACCAATGCAATCACTTATTCACATTACAGAACACAAACAATTTACTAATAAACAATAATCACACAATAATTTAATAATATTCCAACCAATCAATCCAGAAGCTCAAACCCAACTCACTAATGACACGTAGAGAGGCTGAGCACTTGGAGCGTCCGGCGGTACTCTGTGCTAGACAGTAGTAGAGTCCCTCATCACTGGAGGTCACCTTACGGATCGTGATCTCAATGTAACCTTCAGAATCCAAGCTGATAGTGTAACGTCTGCCATCATTGATGTCCTTTGTATCCTTTTGCCTGCAAATCATTTTTAGTTTAAACCTATCATATTTTAGCTCAATCGCATCTTAAGTCTATGACACACTGAGATATTAACCTTTCCCACTCAGAAGCAAAGTAAAAATGGCTATATGCAACCAGAATAAACCAGAACAGCCTGTGAGTTACTCGAAGTCTGTTCAGGTTATATGCTGTTTGCTGCTCATCAGTATCTTAGGGTTGAAAATGAGGCCTTTGAAAATTGGATCTAGTAAGAAAGGTCTTACATTTTATTTGATTTTTTTAGGGACTACACACACGTCAAATTGCATATCTTAGTGGTCAAGGATTTAACTTATTATATTTTTAGCTAAATCACATCTGAAGTCTTAGATATCACACTTAGATATCAAAACACTTTTCCTGTTAGATCCTTTTCTTTGTATCAGTGGAAGAGATCTTAACTCTTTCAGTGCTGGAACCGAATTTTGAAGGCCTTTGCAAACAGTTTGGATCCAGATGAGACGCCACAGAACGTGGCGTCTCATCAGGATCCAAACTGTTTGCTATTCTGATAGTATTCTTTGAAAAAAATCGAAGAAAATGCTAAATATAGAAATTCAGCAGACAACATTTAAGCAGACGACAAATTTCCCAGCATGCAAAGAACTTCACATGAGAATAAACATGTGACACTCGATCATTGGTCAGACATCAAATCTAGTATGCCATTTAAATCAAATGCAAATCATGAAAACCATAGTATTTAAGGAATTCTTGTAAAAATGTTATTGGAAAACCTGTTTTGCATGTAGTAAGTGCAGCATAAAAAATGTTGTTTGCAGTAACTGAACGTTGATTTTTTTTAATTATCATTATAAAACTACAATCACTATTATAACATAATGCTCATAAGTCATGAATGTACCTTTAAAACGATTGACACACAATTCAAAACATGTATTCACAAACATACACATTTCTTTCTCTGAAAAACAAATAAAGTAAGGGGGAGGGGGGCTAACTCTTACCATTTTGTTGTTGGCATTGGATTTCCATCGACCTTGCAGGTGAAGGTCGCATCCTGACCTTCCTTCACAGTAAGGTCCAGAGGCATGATGGTGAACGCAGGTTTACGGGTGATCTCGGGACGCTTTGGTGACGGTGATTCTCTGGCGGCTGTTAGGATATGATATTTACACATATTTAAAAAACATTTTTTCATAACTTGATGAAACAGATTTGAAACAATTTTTTTTTTGAGGTTGTTATGGTGCACTTGATATTTGATAAAACCTATGAAAGGTCATAAACATTTCAAATTAAGTGAAACATTTACTTGATTAACTATATATTAATTGTTAATCCATATCTGCAAAACATAACGATATCTCTAGAAGATTAAACCAGTAACCTTCAAAAATGCCTATACCATCAGTGCCTTGAGAACGCAATACCTTATGCAACCTAGAAAACATTTCTAACAAAAAGAGTATCTCTCGTAATTCTATAAACAATGCTGTTGTCGGTGTTGGCAAAAATCCCACGCTTACCCTCCACGGAGACTGTTGCGCTGCATTCCGCTTCACCGAACGCGTTCACTGCCTTCACGCTGTAGGTACCAGCATCCTTGGTTGAGGCCGAGAGAATTTCAAGGTTCAACAGACCGTAGTTGTTCTAGAAAAATACAGATTTAGATCACTGTAAGTTACCTAAGCAAAGAGAGTTTAAATATTAACTTTTTTTTTAAGTTGTCAATACCGTTTTTTTTTAGTTTAGTTTTAACCTATTTATTTTAGCTCTATTGCATTTAAAGTACTAACTACTTATTTGAAACGCTCTCGAGTCCGTTTCCTGGGCCTAGAACCAGTACTTGGTGTCTTTGGGGGAGATAGAACGCTCCCACTGTGGGGATCGAACCCATGACCTCCCGGTTGCTAGGCGGACACCATATCCATAACACCACGACGATTAATACTTATCCATGATTATGTGAACTCAAATCAATACTCATTTGAGATATGGTATGCTCTTAATAAATAGCACTATAAGAAGCAACTAAAATCAGCAACTGTTACGACGCTCGGAGTTTAAATGATGAACAACAGTTATCTATGCATTATAACTGTAAATACAGCCAGTTATAGCATTAGTTTCAATCTGCCATAATTGTATAAGTACACAACAAATTTAGAGTCCATATTCCAAAAGAAATCTAAACTTAAACTTTTCTATACAGGTGTGACTTAAGATGGTTCTTGAACACAATCCCTGGAAGACAAACTTAGCACGCAAAACAAAAGAAAAATAGGCTGAAGAATTTGAGGCTAAGTATATTAAGATTGGACTTCCCATTATTCTTAACCCTTTCCAACTCAAAAGCAAAGTGAAAATGTCTATATGCAAACAGCATAAAACCAGAACAGCCTGTGAGTAACTGCAGTATGTTCAGGTTGTATGCTGTTTGCTGCTCATCAGTATCATAGGATTGGAGAGGAAGCATTTAAAACTTGAATCTAGTAAGAAAGGTCTTAAGTTTTATTTGATTTTATAAGCAACTAAAAACAAGTTAAATTGCCTTTCTAAGCAGAAATGGTTAAAATGTTTCTCAAACACGACCCCCAGGAAGCCTGAACTCACTGTGAGCAGGCATTGTCCGCCTGGCGTAATCTCCACTCCGTCCTTGAACCAGGTCACGCGCGGGTTAGGTACCCCAGTGACGGAGCACATCAGACGGATCTTGTTGCCCTCGATCACTGCGCGGCTCTGCAGACGGGCCGTGAAATCTGGCGCCTTCTCGTACGAGTATTTCGGCGTGTCTGCCGTTGGTTTGGCAAACGTGTCTCGACTTGCTGTACTTGGCAACATCGGTTCCTCTACAGGTTTGCTTACTAAAATGATGAACAAGTTGTTTTTTAACACTTTTGTTAATAAATGATGAACAAGTTTTTTTTACAGTTTGGTTAATAAATGATGAAAAGCTTCTTTGTTTTACAGTTTGGTTACTAATATGGTGAACAAGTTTTATACAATTTGGTAACTAAAATGATTCACAATTATTTTTCACATGTTTGCACATGTTTGCTGTTGTAAAATGAGTTAATGAAAAACAGTTCAATATAATTGCAAATAACATAAACTGTATAACAATATTAACAGATGAGTGGAAATAGCAACAAGATCAAATTATAAGAGCCACCTTATGGGAAAATTGGACTTAATGCATGCCCTTAACCCTTTGAGCGCTGGAACCGGATTTTGAAGGCCTTTGCAAACAGTTTGGATCCAGATGAGACGCCACAGAATGTGGCGTCTCATCAGGATCCAAACTGTTTGCTATTCTAATAGTATTCTTTGAAAAAAATTGAAGAAAATGCTAATTTTAGAAATTCAGCAGACAACATTTTAGCAGACGACAAATTTCCCAGCATGCAAAGGGTTAAAATGTTGTCCCAGATTAGCCTAAGCAGTCAACACAGGCTAATCAAGGGTGGCACTTTCTTGCTTTTATGGGTTTTTTTCGTTTAAAGGAAATCTCTTCTAACAAAAATCCAGTGTAGGCGGAAAGTGTCGTCCCTGATTTACCTGTGCAGACTACACAGACTAATCTGGCACAACACTTTATGCAATGCATTAAGCCCAGCTTTCCCAGAATGAGGCTCAAATGAATACAAAGTGAGCCACTGACCTTGAACCCTGACTCTAGCCTCAGTGGATGCAGACCCGGCCTTGTTTTCAGCCTGGCACATGTAATGGCCCTCATCGCTGGTGAATATCTCCCTGATCCTCAGAATACACATGTTATCCTCCATGGTGACGGAGTAGTGGCGACCTGGGTGGATCAGCTTCCTGTCTTTGAACCTGAAATAGAAATATTGTTTGTACATATAGATATACCTTTCACTAAATAAATACTGTAAAATCATTATTATTCGTGGGACATTCATTTTCGCTGATTTCCAGGATTGACTGATCCACAAATTCTAAACAAACACATCAGAGAGTGACCGACCCAAATTCCTCTTTTTTTTCCAAAATCAGAAATCCATTAATTTATGTGTCCTCCAAAAAGTTCTTTTTTTTATTAAACAGTGAAATTTCATGCCCACAAATATAAATGATTTAACAGTATCTTAAGAAAGGCAGTGCTAAATAATGCAACCATAAAATTCCATAGTGATACTTTCAACAATTCATTACAAAAACTACAGAATATGAATAAAATGAAGACCAGTCTGCTGATAGAAGATTGTAGCACAGTTCTGTGTTCAGTTCTCTCCCCTGTTGAATAATATTGAAGACATTTAAACAGGAGAGGTCACTGTGCAACTGCAACCATCTCAGAAGCGCTACATTTGATAAATTTACTGTACTAAGCACTAAGCTATCGTCATAGTCTAATAAACCGTTGCGTAGTGGATTTGGTGTCCCCCACTGTGGGAGCGTTCTTTAGATTTCCCCCAAAGACACCAAGTACTGGTTCTAGTCCCATGAAACGGACTTGACAGCGTTTTTATAAGCCTTGGCTTTTGATGCAATTAGGCTATAATAAATATGTTTTAACTTAAAGTAATAAACTGCCACCCACCATTGGATATCACATCTTGGTGTTCCCTCCACCCTGCATTCCAGGCGAGCCTCTGTGCCTTCCAGGATGGTCATATCTTCAAGTTTCTGGGTGAATTTCGGTGACTTGTACTTGTCTGGGACAGATTCTAAACGGAAATCAGTTATAATGTGTGAATTGTTCTTATATGTTCAAGGTTATCTTACTACATGTACTTAATAGCTCAAACAAAGTTGTGTTAAGAAAGCTAGCCATGTTAACCTGTAGTTAAAAATGCTTTAAATAAGAGAAAATGTCATATATAATTATGTAGCATAAAATTAGTACATATAATGTAATAATTGTTGCAATTATTAAACTATACACTTGACATTGCATAGTCAAAATGTATTAGCCTCATCCATGTGACATTTTCACAAAACCTGTTTATTAACTGTCTATTTAAATTGATTATTCTTCAAAATGATGTATGTTTTGTATATAGTTCAAACGCATGTTGTTATTGAATATGTATGTTAATGACAATGAGCTTTATATGCTCAAGTCAAAATAAACTATTATATTCTGTTCATAACAATAATGAATCTAGCAAGTAAGAGGCCTTAACTTCCAGGTCCCAGTTGCTCATAACTTTAAGGACCAACAAAGGGTTTAGCTTACAGCCATTAACTTTTGTAACTTTTCAATAACGCTTTTTATGTAAATTGACTGTTATTGATTTAATAATTTTTACTTCTGAACAAATTGGTAGGCATCAACAATTTTCAAATGTTTGATAAACCAATTGTGTATTAAATTAACTTTATTATATACTAATGTTATTCTAATTGAATTTGAGTAATTTAAGTTTTTAGCAATAGATCCCTGACATTAAGTTCACTATTGCTGAACTTTGTGAATTTAAAACATATTGCACAAAAGAAGACTTTAATATACATTACACATACTTTAACAATAAGAATACAGGATACTCTGACCCACTTACCTATGACCTTGAGGTCACAGTAGCAGGAGGCCTGACCAAGGTCATTGTTGGCCACACATCTCCACTGACCACCGTGCTCTTTGTCCACTCGCCTGATGACCAGTCTGTACACGCCTGTCGTGTGCTCAAACGTGAAGTTTTCACTTTCGGTGACCATGACCCCGTTGTAGTACCAGGTGACCTGTGGCTCAGGTCGCGTTGTGACTATAAATAGATTTCCATCATTCAAATATTTGTTAGATCTAAATAACATAACATTTTGGCTTGATCACTGCATATAAACGCAATAACACTTATTGATACACTCTTGGGTTTGTTTCCTTGGTACAAATTCTTAAAACACTACTAGGTTTGGTTTTATAGGATCATGAGAATAAGTGGGGGTGGAACTGGCAAACTTCTGATCGCAAGGCGGACAACATATCCACTATGCCACAGTGAAACCTATCAATACCGATAGATTTGAATTTAACCCTTTGCATGCTGGGATATTTGTCGTCTGCTAAAATGTCGTCTGCTGAATTTCTAAAATTAGCATTTTCTTCGATTTTTTTTCTTAGACCACTATCAGAATAGCAAACAGTTTGGATACTGATGAGACACCATGTTCTGTGGCGTCTCATCTGGATCCAAACTGTTTGCAAAGGCCTTCAAAATCCGGTTCCAGCGCTCAAAGGGTTAATAATTTGACAGTTTCAGTACTTTTTTATATGCCCGAATCTGTCAAATCAACCACATCATGGTATGATCATTTCCCAACAAAACAACTGATAACAGGAACTGTTCTAGAACAGCTATCGTTCCAGTCATACAACTGTATGTATGTGTGCTTATTATATTCATTATAATATGTTTAAAACAACAAAACCGAATTATAAATCATTTTATTTATCAAGAAAGTAAATGTATGCTTTATTTTGTGCTACATGTACCTGTTACACTGAATTCTACTGACTCGCCCAGTTTTCTTGTTTGGTCTACTAGTGGCAGTAGGAATCTAGGAGCAATATCTGTGTCACGCATGGTGGTGTCATACTCGTGCTTGGGATAACTGGAAAACGTCGTTAAAAAGGTTATTTCTGAAGGACATTCATTAATACTTTTACACATCCCACAATGTCACAGTTTTTTCTCTACAGTACATGTACAACTACATTATCTACTAGAACACAATTGAAAACACACATTCTTTTTCAATGATTCAAAAATATGGAAATAATTGTTGATGTTTTGTTGTTTGTCTCATGATAAACACTGTTTGGAAATTTGCTAATTGATCATTTTTTGCTCAATTATTAACACATAAAAACACAGTTTATCTGAAAAGTATTTAGATCTTTATTTGAACTGCATGACATCACATTTCGTAACCGAAACCATATTTTTTAATGTCAAAACCATTTTTTGTATTATCTCCTGACAAATCCAACAACAGCTGTTTTTTTTACATAAAACAAGATCGGAAATGTGCCTTGTTCTGGGAAAACTGGGCTTAATGCATGTGTGTTAAGCATCGTCCCAGATATTCCTGTGCAGTCTGCACAGGCTAATCAGGGACAACACTTTCCGCTTAAAGTGGAGTTTCGTTTAGAAGAGACTTCTTATAAATGAAAAATTCCATAAAAGCGCAAAGTGCTCAGGCTAATCTGGAACGACACATGCATTTAGCCCAGATTTCACAGAACGAGGGTCAAATACAACACAATCTGCACATACTGGACGGGTTTGAGCCTCTCTTCGGCCTCTTCACGCCTCTTCCTGCGGTGGCGTATCTCCTCGATGGTGAGGGACGCGCTCGTCTTCACGGAGCCAAACTCGTTGGAAGCCTTGCAAGTGATGCGGCCCGCGTCCTCCAGTTCGAGGCCGTTGATGAAGAGCGAGGCGACGTTCTCCGAGTACTTCATAGTGTACTTGGCCGAGTCAACAATCTCTGTGCCATCCTTCGTCCTGTGGTGCAAAAAAATTAACTTGATATGAAATAAACATTTATAAGATGAATCATTGTTTGCTGAGTCAACAATCTATGTTTCAACCTTTGTCTTGTGGTGCAAAATACAAGAAATAAATTGAAGTAAAAAAACTTTTTTTTTAAGTAAGACACAACATCAATTTATAAGGTATCTAATTGTTTGCTTGGTAAAGTCAACAATCTATGTGTCAAAGTTTGCCCAAGATTTAAAAAAAAATGGTTTTACATTCTCCAATGTTAGATCTACATTTTTTTTGTTATTAAGGGCATGTTCCTTAAACAATTTTACTTATTTTGTGTAACTAAAACTAGCAGACGATTACAATTTTTGTTTAAGGAGTTTCATTATTCCTAGATTAAATTAATTCAGAATTTGAATAGAATGATATTACATACAAATGAATTTTCAGTAAATTTATAACAAAAAAGAGCAAGTTTGGCCTTGTTTTGCTTTCTCTTTACCAGACGATGCTGGGTTCTGGTTTGCCCATAATCTTGCATGACATCTCTATTCTGGAGCCTTCGTAACCATGGATATCTTCCAGGTTCTCGCACATCACTGGGGCGTGGTCAGGGAGTTCTAGAACACAATCATTTATCTTCCATACACAAACAAATTTATATGATTGGACGAATAAGTTGCAATTGATTGGACGGAAGTTTGTCCCATACGAAAATGTTCCAAGGACATTTTTTTTTAAATAATCATTATTTGTGTTAAATAATTTGGTCGTAATTCAAAATATCCCAGTAAAATAAAACAAAAGGACTACACCACAGGTCGTAAATACAATGGATCTTTTTATACACTGATCATACTTGGTCTTATAAATAAATTAGTTTAGACACAGAGGCTGCAAGCACTGCGCCTAAATTAACCCCTTTATGTCCCCTTTTCAGCCAACACTAAAGGAATTGAGAACAGTAGTATTATTATTGGTCACAATATGCTATGTAGCCTACCCATGATGATGTTTCTTGGCAAGACGCCAAGGTCTCCCTCCTTCCTAAAGATGGCGCTGTCACGCGCCAGACGACCAATGGGAAGAATGTCAAAGTCATCCTCCTGAAATTGGGTTACGTACAACTATTTACACATTACAAAAAATCAATAAACAGATAATAAATATAGAGGGAACATATAAGCAATCATGGAGGCCTTCATTTTAGGAAATCATCAATATTTGTATATTTACAGCAAGAAAGGGAATCTACAAGGAATGGTGTCATCTGATTTGAAGCAAAAGAAGAAAACTACAGGCACAAACAATCCTGTCATATATACCAGAACATACTATATATATACATGTATATACATTAGGGTTTTCAGATTTTACGGAAGAAAGGAAATAACATGAACACATGTCATCCTATACATAGAAACAATAGAGTGGTTTATAAAAAAGGTGACTTTTAACAACGTTATGATGCAAGTCCAAAACATTTTAGGACCAAACTAAGTAAATTAAAATTTGCCCCCAAAATGTTAACTTACAGCCCCAAAAACTTCTAGAAAAAAACAATATCTATGAAAAACAACTGCTTATTACCAGATATTTCAATCTATTAATGACTAACCTTGTGCCTGTTTCTCAGTCTGTAGTCTTTGTGGTGTTCCCTTGACAACGGCTTGCCTGTCAGGTGAGCTCCGCCCTGGAAACACACGGCAACGGTTGTTATGCATGGTCACATCAGTCATAAAAGAATTATAACATGAAATCAGTTATAATATCTGAAGCCATAGGTTAAATGAAATACCAACCACAATAACTATCAGTAAAGTAGTGAAGTTGGCATTGTTGCCTCAAACTGTATTGTTCAAGGTTCAACATACTGCACTATTGCCATCCAAGAATGCAATATTTACTATATGCATATCAAAACAAGGTTCTTTTCATATAATATGCTTTTGTTGCCAACATAATGTATTCATTGTTTTATATGCGGCATATGCACCAGTAAATTGCACTATTGTTTTAGCAGGCAACAATGCAGGGCACAGTATTAAAATGTTACCCACTGAAGTTGTATGCATTATGTAGAGACGTGGAGAAGTGATGTTTAATAACTGAAATGTTTCCATAGTTACCTCCTCTTCTTCACTGGTTGTCGTGCGGTGACGCGGCTGTTGCATGTGCGATGAAGAGAAAACAATACAACCATGGGTTAACAATCTACAAGCTTCACAATAAAGCAATAAATCTACTGCAGAAAATGACATGTGGGATGATAATGAATCATTCTTATGAGCTATAATAATTTAATTATCTTATGTAAAATCTTTTATGTAACAATTCTTATAAAGCATTTTTGCAACCTTTCATTTTTAATATATTTTCATTTTTTTTATTTTATTTAAAACTATATTACCCTTATTCAACACTTTATCAAGTGTAAGTGAAAGTAATTATTGCCTGTATTGGTTTATTTTGCTACAAGATTAATTAGTCTACCAGATTTAAAAACATAACTCAAACTCACATATAAAATAAAAAGTAAAGAGATAACACAAAAATGTAAAAGAAAAAGTTTCAAGCTTTATAAAAGCCAAATAATTAAACTCTGAGAGGTCAGTGAAAAACGGTTTTGTGAAAAAAAGTATGAAGTGATAAATGAGGACAGCAGAGCCATGCAAACAAAACCTGGCCTTAACAATCCAGAAAAAACATGCTACATTAAGGTCAAACAACAGAAAAGTCATGCAATAAAAGAAATGTTAATAAAAACTAAACTAACAACAGCTGACCAGTATCTTGACACAAACCGAAACACAAAGAATTGCACAGAGGAAGGTTGACATTAAAAGTAAGTTGAGGGACAGACCGTGGAGATAAGAAATTCAGAAAAGCATGCAAATAAAAATGTCAATTTGAACGAAATAACGATGGAATACCAAAAGTCACACAACAAAGGGGATGCAAAAAAAGTACATTCAGCGAAAGACACTGGTGGTTGGAGGACAGAGCCCTGCCAGTCCCAGAAAGGAGCATGCACATCAGTTACTATGGTTACTTGTGTACTTACATTCAACCATGGATGGTCTAGAGCCTCGTCTATGGTCATACGTTGGCTGGAAAAAATGAACATTCAATTTGTCAATT
Organism: Dreissena rostriformis; assembly: GCA_007657795.1. Classification (NCBI taxonomy): domain Eukaryota; kingdom Metazoa; phylum Mollusca; class Bivalvia; order Myida; family Dreissenidae; genus Dreissena; species Dreissena rostriformis. The sequence goes on along the minus strand of VMBQ01000396.1, from coordinate 85,396 downwards.
GAGAAGCAGAATGGCTTATCAGCTTCTTTTGAACTTTTTGCTTTAAGGAAATGTTTGCATTTAAAAGATGACAAATAATTCACTTATGTTTTTCAGGTGATAATCACGTATTCAAAAGCATGTGATTTTCCAAATTTAGATATGAAGTCTTAAGCAACAGAGTCTTAAGCAATAATAAAATAATAAATACATATAATGATAAAAATGATAATAATTATAATAATCTTATGAAATAGTGTACACAATTATAAAGCAACACAAATAATGACAAGAGATTCCACAAAACATTTTCTACACAAAGTACCAGGTTACAGGAGAACATGAAAGCATGTACGTTTATGTAATAAAAAGATACCGGTATACCATAACTGACCAGCGTCATGTGAAAATGGGTCTTATGCCATTTGCGGCCAGCGTAGCTCCAGTCCAGCATACACAGTATGAGCATGGTCATGAGACAGCCAAACCTCAACTGATCTAATAGCTGACAGTGTTCCTCCAGACAAGACTGGGTGCATGTGCAGGCTGGTCTGGAGCTACCCTGGCCACATATTGCATAAGACCCATTTTCCTATTACACCGACCAAATGATACACTATCAATGCTATACTGTCATTGTTAAATAACCAAAGTCGTGTCACCTCTTGTCCTTGATGAGCAGCTTCTTGATAAAGTCCCTGCCCTCGGCTGATACGTTTTCCCACACCTCATCGTCAAAGTCGTAGTCCACCTTGTTGATGAAATTGAATGTCTCGTGGTCGTTATCTCCCGCGAACGGCGAGTAGCCGCTCAGTCTGCGCAAACAAGAAGAATGAAATCTGTGTACAATGATGTTTGATAAAGTGAAATGTGTTGGATAATGCAAAATGATGCACATCAAAAGTGCTTGTATTTTATTAATAAAGATATTTAAATTTTACCATTTGTAGAACATAATACAGCATTGAATGCACTGNGAGTTTAGAGATTATCCCTTTGCATGCTGGGAAATTTGTCATCTGCTAAAATGTCGTCTGCTGAATTTCTAAAATTAGCATTTCTTTAAATTTTTTCCAAAGAATACTATCAGAATAACAAACAGTTTGGATCCTGATGAGACGCCACATTCTGTGGCGTCTCATCTGGATCCAAACTGTTTGCAAAGGCCTTCAAAATTTGGTTCCAGCGCTCAAAGGGTTATACATCAATCAGCTATCCAGTCCCGGATTACCCGTTAGGCAGAGTAGGCAACTGCCTATGGGCCCCTGCGACTTTAAGAGGCCCCATGAGACTGTGACGAAAGATCTTTTTATTGACTTACTTAGCCTTATCAAATGACTTGACAGATGGCCTGAACGTGGGTCCCAAAACTTTCACTGCCTATGGCGGGCCTCCACATTGCTTAACCCTTTGCATGCTGGGAAATTTGTCGTCTGCTAAAATGTCATCTGCTGAATTTCTAAAATTTCTATGATTTTTTTTTAAAGAATACTATCAGAATAGCAAACAGTTTGGATCCTGATGAGACGCCACGTTTTGTGGCGTCTCATCTGGATCCAAACTGTTTGCAAAGGCCTTCAAAATCCGGTTCCAGCGCTCAAAGGGTTAATCCTGAACTGCAGCTATCCAATGTTATTTCAGAGAAAACAAGTTTCTAGTACATAAATATATTTCAGAGAAGTTGTTCTTTTACTGGATCAGAAGTTAAAACCTCCACTCATCATGCAGCAGTGGTTTTTTAAATAAAAAAGATTCTACATTTTCATCTATTATTTAGTTGGAGAACAAACAACAGCAGTGGTTGCATACACTTAACACTGGGATGTTGTTCAATTTATGTCTATTATGAGTTGGGAAACCTTTAGAAATTGATACATTTTAATATTCATATTAGAAATCCACAACAATGAATGTCCCACGAATAATAATGGTTTTGCAGTACTTTAAAATTCCAAATTGTAGCAGAAAAGAAAGATTAGAAATCGACACTTAAATTAACTGGGTGAGATATTGCTTCACTAATGATATAAAATGCACATCCAACTATAATTTGTTGGACACTTAAATTCGTGGTTTGCCGCAACCTCGAAATCCGCAAAAATTTGTATCCCACAAAAATAATGGTTTTTAGTACTTTAAAATTGAGAATTAACTTTCCTAGTAGTGGGACCTATAGTTTTCAATAACGCAATAACAAAGAGGCTAGAAGACACTCACAGTTCAAGAATCATGACCATTTCTCCGGCCTGATCGAAGGCCTCGTGCAGTTGCAGCAGTCTGTTGTGATGCAGGCTATTCATGATGTCTATCTCGTGACGTACGAGCTCCTTCTGGGTCGGTTTGCAGTGGATGAACTTTGCCGCCCAGTTTTTATTCGTTGCCCGTTCGATGGCACGATGTACCACGCCAAAAGCCCCGCGACCTAGCTCCTCACAGATGATGTATTTTCCAAGGACGTCCCCTCGTATTTTTCCGATGTCAACTTGGTCACCTCGGAATGAGGAGTCAACTGTCGAAACAGAGGCATTGATAATTGCATCTTTACTTGAAATATAAAATGTAATACAAATTAAAAATACAAAAGAACGTAACATTAAATATAGTGCTTTCATTGCATTAACTTGAAACTAACATTCATGCATATACATACTGTTTATTAGAAAATACAATTTGTGTAATAGTTTCCATAATCATAATTAATGCTTATAGAGGTTGCAAAAATCTATCCAAATAAAGGAATCTTTTAATTGAAACTTGTCAGTTTCCAAATAATATTTAAACATCCAACATCAGTATCTCAATTTACTTTTCATGAACCTCACAACAACCAAGTCACGCACACACAACTCACATAGTTCATCGTAGTCAATATCAGGCATCACTTCACGAGTCATGGCGACGACTGACTCTGGTCCGGGCTCGCTGATTCCTACTATGTTCTCCGCCAGCACTCGGAACTTGTACTCCTTGTGTTCCTCCAGGCAACTGATAGTGACCGCTGTAGACGTGGAGGTTGTTGCTCGGCGCCACACGTTAGTCGTGAGGTCCATCTTCTCGACAATGTAGCCGGTCACGTCTGAGCCGCCATTGTTCAGGGGTTCGCGCCAAGTCAGGTCCACGGAGTGCTTGGTCGTATTCTCAATTCTGGTTGGACCTTGTGGAGCATCGGGTCGATCTAAAAATTGTTTAAAATAATTTAAGATGTTTTTTATGACGTCATTATGTACAAGATTTGTTCCATCGTTTTGATAAAGGCGCAATGCCGAAACGTTAATAAAAAGAGTATAATCAGAAGAATAATTAAAAAGTTTAAATACTAATCCACATGTTTAAACTGTCGTTTTTTTGGACAACAGGGCTCAAATTTAATTGACATTTTTGGAACATAATGCAGAGATTCTTTATCAAAAACATAATTCTTTGCCCAGATTAAAACGAGGTATCTCAGTCAGAGATAATGTTGATATTTTTACTATAAAGCGCGGAAAATAGCGACTTTTTTCTATTGTTTGCAGCTTCTTTTCAATAGATCATAAATAATTGATGTATTACAACATACTCTTTATCAAGTAAGATTATGAAAATAATTCTTTACCGATAACAGATATCTGGAACTCAATTTCATCTTTTCCCAGTTTATTTTCCACAGTCAGCTTGAAGAGGCCGCTGTCGGCTCTGACGGCATCAACGATGGTTATGATACTGTGACGGCTGGTGGATTTTATCTCGACGCGTTTGGATGTCGTTACAGTTTTGCCATCTCTAGTCCATGTCACTTTCGGTTCGGGTCGACCAGTGAACATTATCCTGGCATGGATACTGTCACCACAGCAGAATTTCAAGCCTTCGTAGTATCGTGCAGGTACATCATGAATCTTGGGTGGCGCTGAAAGAAAATAAACATTAACCATTGCACATGTTTTAAGGTGTAATATTTAAATAATGATTATTCAAACAGACAAATATAAATGTTGTAAAACAAGTTTATTTTTGCTTTTCCTGGCCCCCAAAATGCAAAAACTTTATATCTTAAAATTAGCATCATTTTATAATATTGACCAAAGAGAACGATTGTTACATTTCAGCTTTGATTTCCATTGGTTACATAGATCAAACGAAAACTAAGATTAGCTTAAGAAAGATCCCAGTCATAGGACAGGGCCCTCAAATTTGATCTTTCTTTTCAGTCTCACCTGCTTTTAATACATCAAACTAATACATTAAACTAAACAAAGTCACATTCATTTCAATAAATGTAAAATACACAAACAAACATACATTCCACATCAAGCGTTGCCCTTGACGAAGCATTGCCAAACTTATTCCTTGCAGAACACTCGATTCCACCCATATCGGCCTCTTCAGTGGACCTGATTATCATCGTGTATGTTGTGCCTTCTGACTTGACCTCATAACGACGACTGCTGAAGATCTCACGGTAGTTCTTATACCACATGACCTCGGGGCGTGGCATTCCGGTGATTTCACACGTGAACCTGGTCTCCTTGCCTTCACAAACAGTCAGATTGCTGATCTCTTTGATGAATTTGGGTGGGGCAGTAGCTGTGAGCAGAAAAAGTAATGTGCTTCTTGAAGATTAAAGGCCCCATTTTCAAAAACATGGACGAATAAGGGGTATCCCTTTAATTCACAAACCTATGTTACCATTTCAAGTCAAAAGAGTAAACATGATTAAACAAAAATTAATTTGATGACAATAGGTGAATTGGAGACCTAAAATTCTAATGTTTTATGGACCTGTCAATAATTCACAGTCAGCTGTGTTTTACAGACTTAAATCTCAGTAGACATGTTAATACTGATATTCAAGTAGGCATTTTAATATGGGTATTCAAGTAGGCATTTTAATATGGGTATTTAAGTAGGTATGTTAATACTGGTATTCAAGTAGGCATGTTAATACTGGTATTCAAGTAGGCATTTTAATATGGGTATTTAAGTAGGCATGTTAATACTGGTATTCAAGTAGGCATGTTAATACTGGTATTCAAGTAGGCATTTTAATACTGGTATTCAAGTAGGCATGTTAATACTGGTATTCAAGTAGGCATGTTAATACTTGTATTCAAGTAGGCATGTTAATACTGGTATTCAAGTAGGCATGTTAATACTGGTATTCAAGTAGGTATTTTAATACTGGTATTCAAGTAGGCATGTTAATACTGGTATTCAAGTAGGCATTTTAATATGGGTATTTAAGTAGGTATGTTAATACTGGTATTCAATTAGGCATTTTAATATGGGTATTTAAGTAGGTATGTTAATACTGGTATTCAATTAGGCATGTTAATATCAGTATTTAAGTAGGTATGTTAATACTGGTATTTAATTAGGCATGTTAATATCAGTATTCAAGTAGGTATGTTAATACTGGTATTCAAGTAGGCATTTTAATATGGGTATTTAAGTAGGTATGTTTATACTGGTATTCAATTAGGCATGTTAATATCAGTATTCAAGTAGGTAAGTTAATACTGGTATTCTAGTAGGTAAGTTAATACTGGTATTCTAGTAGGTATGTTAATACTGGTATTCAATTAGGCATTTTAATACCAGTATTCAAGTAGGTATGTTAATACTGGTATTCAATTAGGCATGTTAATATCAGTATTCAAGTAGGTAAGTTAATATCAGTATTCAAGTAGGTAAGTTAATACTGGTATTCAATTAGGCATGTTAATATCAGTATTCAAGTAGGTAAGTTAATACTGGTATTCTAGTAGGTATGTTAATACTGGTATTCAAGTAGGTATGTTAATACTGGTATTCAAGTAGGCATTTTAATACCAGTATTCAAGTAGGCATTTTAATAGCGGTATTCAAGTAGGTTTGTTAATAAAGGTAACCTAGCAGGAATTTTTATACCAGTATTCAAGAAGGTATGTTAATACCAGTAACAAAGAAGTATGTTAATACTGAAAACCAAGTTGATATGTTAATACCGATAACCAATTTGGTATATTAATACCAGTAACCAAGTTGGTATGTTAATAATCACTAATTATGTGAATTCCATAGCTTACTTTACAAAACCTATATAGGACTCAAACCACACACTCTATAATTCAACTCACCAATGCGAGAGCTACAGTACACATTCTCAGATGCAGGGGATGGTTCCCCAAGTCCCTCCTTGTTCTCGGCACGTACTCGGAAACTGTACGGAATATCCTCAAGCAGATCTGTCAACTTCAGTTTTGTGTCTTTCACTGGAGCCTTGGTGATAGGCATCCAGCGGGAACCGGACAGGTCAGCCTTCTCCACGTGGTAACCGGTTACCGGGGACCCGCCGTCAGTTGCCGGGGGCTCCCAGGACAGGCTGCAGTATTTGGGTCCCACTTCTAGAACTACAGGGGCCTTAGCAGGGGCTCCAGGTTTTTCTGTCATTAACAAGTAAATAAAAGGCTAAGTATGCATTCTTCTTTTATATGTCTAAAATTGAGCCTTGTTTTATGAAAAAAGGGGGTTTAATGCATGTGCATAAAGTGTCATCACAGATAAGCCTGTGCAGTCCACACAGGCTAATCAGGGATGACACTTTCCGCATTAACTGGATTTTCACTAAGTTGAGACTGTCTTTAAACAAAAAAATATCATAAAAGCGGAAAGTGTCTGCACAGGCTAATCTGGGATGACACTTTATGCACATGCATTTAACCCCGTTTTCTCAGAGCGCAACTCAAATGTAAAGACTAAATACAATTCAAGAGAGATACTGATAATTTTCAAAAGGGAAAGTAATATCCTTTCCTGAAGACTGAAGGTAGCAACTAAGAATATGGCAATGTTCTGTTTAAAGCAATTTTTATGCAAGTAATAAACAATATTTGAATTCCACTTTTGTCTATTACCGGTAATAAGTAAACTGGAAAAAGAAACTTTTCCCAACAATACAATTAAGTGAGAACGTCCAGAAATAAAATGCACCAGTAGATTACTTGTAATTACAGTGTTGTTCGTACATACTGTTTTACTTTCATCATATTGTTTTATATAATTAATGTCATACTTTTTATGACATATACAATAAAAAGTAAAAGAAATATGATGAAATCAGTCAAAACATTTCATTAATAAGTAAAATACAATCATTAATAAGTAAAACACAAGAAAAGGTTTGTGTAAGGACATGGGTGTAGGTAACATGGTGTTAGGGAAACAAACAGAACATATCAATACGCAATTAATAAAATGTCCGTTTAAAAGCTGAAACAGAATAAAAATGAAAATGAATTACTTTTCAAACCAAAAAACAAAATAATACATTTTAAAATTCCAACAAATGAAAAGGGAAAAGTACCACAAACCAAAATCAGTTCTATAAAACAGTATCAGTTAAGTTACAAATGTACAAAACAGTTATAATGTTCATAACAAAAAGAACAAATTTAAAATTCCAACAACTACACACCAAATGTAAATGTCAAACATGGTAATATAAATGGAAAGAAAACAACAACAAATACTACAAACCAAATAGTTCAAAGCAAAAATAAACTCAACCATAAATAACATTATTTATTTAAAATCTATTATAACTGAATCAAACACAACTGAAAGTATAATATATTTATAAACATGCAAAATATATAAAAAGGAAACATCAACTTATTGATAAGAACCTTAGTATAAACGAGATAGTAACGATTCTATACAGACGCAATGTCAGTCATGCAAACCCCAAAACAAAATCACCCAGCCCCTACCTTTGCTTCCTTTGAGCTCCACAACAACAGGAAGTTCAACCAGCTCACTCATGCCGGCAGGATTTTCCGCTGCGATGCGGAAATTGAACTGACCGCCGATGGGCAGTCCAGTGACATTGTGACTGCGGACCTTGCAAGGGACTCTCGCAACACGAGACCAGTCATCACCATGGAGTTTCTTCTTCTCGATCACATAGCCGCTGATCGTGTCATCACCGAACGGTGATTCCCATGACAACGTGAGGGAAGTCTTGTCGATGTCTGACGCGTGGAACGCTTCTGGGGGCCTTGGTACCTCTGTTGAAAGGTAATTCAGCGATTCAATAACTATAATAATTGAGCCGTGCCCTGGAAAAAGGGGGTTTAGTGCATGTGCAATAAATGTCATCCCAGATTAGACACTTTCCACTTTCATGGAATTATTCATTAAAAGGAAGTGTCTCCATAACGAAAATCCTGTTAGGGCGGAAAGTGTCATCCCTGATTAGCCTGTGTGGACTGCACAGGCTTATCTGGTACTACACTTTACGCACATGCATTAAGCCCCATTTTCCCAGAGTGCTTCTCAATTATTTTAATTAATTTTACAATAAAACCTTATCTTGAAAACAGTTGTAGCCGCATGCAACTTTTATTTTCAGCGTGTGACCTATTTTTTAGCCTGTATGGGTAAAAAAACAATATGACAGGTTTTGAAGATCTCGTATTAAAATTTAAATAGTAAAACATTACTTGAGCACTATAGAACACTTGTAAATCCAGACCAAGTGTCAGATCAAACATAACACATTCAAATAGAACTTCTCATTTGTAAACAAACATGTTATTTTCCATAGATATTGATAAGAAGAAACATGCTGGATCAGTGCATCTTTTTGTACCTTTGTTGATGATTGAAAATTTGAAACTGTTGTTTCTGCTTTTCGTTTCTTTCCTTTTCTATTACATATACAACAAATAACTAACCATATTTCTTTTTCGGCACGACTGGTTCCTGTGTCTCAAGCCCTGGACTGGTTCCCACCTTGTTCTCGGCATACACCTTGAAGTGGTACTCAACGTCCTCCCGCAGACCGGGAACCGTGATCTTGGTGCGGTCACCCTCAGTGCGACCAACATGGGCGTACATACGTCTGGTTCCCTCCCGCATCTCCACTAGGTAGTTTGTGATTGGTGAGCCACCGTCAGACGTGGGTGGTTCCCAGCTTAGGGAGGCGGAGTCTCGGGACACTTGGAGGATTTTGATTGGTCCAACCGGGGCACTTGGTGGATCTAGAAGGATTTGGTATGTGAAATTTTTATGATTTCAGGATTGTTTGATTAACAATATATTGTGAAAATTACATGATCTCATAATTATCCAGAATAAAATATGTGAGAAAGTAATTTATTATTAAAGAAAGGTTGAATCAGGAGTGTTCTAATGGAGTTGTGTAGGTTATTAATATTTTGAAAAGAAAGATTAAAAAAAAATAGTTACTGGGTGAATGTTTTCAGGATTATGACATGAGAGAAATTACAATAAATACAACAAAATAATGTTTAAGCAGCTGACTATTAATGGGACATTTAAGAAAATGATATACCTGTGAGTCTTCATACTTTGTTATTCACAAAGAACATAAGTCTCCCAAAAAATATTTGTAAGATTTTTTTTTATATTATAAATGCAAATCATGACAACATGACTACATACTGTAGGGGCTGACTGGTTTGACTGGTTTGTCTGTCTCCAATGGAGAGCTCAGTCCCATCCTGTTCTCAGCAATCACACGGAAAAAGTAGTCTGTGTTTTCCACCAAATTGTCAATGTCGGCTGTCAAATCTGCGGCATCAACGCGAGCCACGCGCATCCACTTCGGTTTTCGAGCCTCGCACTTTTCCACGAGATAGCCGGTCAGTCTTGACCCACCGTCGCTCTCTGGTGGCTGCCATGACAACCGGACGTGGTCAGCGTTGATGTCACTGACCTCTAGTGGGCCTTTGGGTTTGCCTGGTTTGTCTGTTAAACAGTAAGGATGACCATATAATATTTGGTGTTCGAACAAAGATGAAATACAGAAAATACCATTTAATTCTTACACAAAACCTTTTTAAATCTGCATTTTGTTTTGATTTTTTAAATCAAAAACCAAATCTAAAGTGAATATATTTACATGTTTGTATAAGAAACTTACTGTATTTCAAATGATTAAATTGAAACCCAAAAATAATTTTCAGTTTATAGACAACTGTGTCCAATATTGAACAATATGCGCTCAAACCATTTATTTTATTCGAACAGTTCACACACATTTAATCAAATATGAAAAAAACACACTAAACCATTCAAATATAAACCATTCAAACATCATTATTAAAATATGAACCAATCACAAACCTGCAGGTCTGCTTGGAATCACAGGTTCCTGCAGTTCGGTTGGGGGACCATATCCGATGCTATTTTTAGCGCTGACGCGGAAATAGTACTTCTTCTCCAACAGAAGGTCCTTGACCTGATGCGTGAACACAAAGTTATCCACTTTCTTGACCTTTGACCAATCGTCCTTGAACTCTTCACGTCTCTCCAGGATGTAGTTGGTGACCTTTGACCCGCCATCGGAGCGCGGTTTCTTCCATCGGAGGGTCACAGATTCCTTCTCCATGCTCATGATCTCAATGAATTCTGGGGCACCTGGCACACCTACAAAATACAAATTTCATAAGTTTAGTTTAAACCTATTTATTTAAGCTCCATGGCATTGAAAGCCAAAGGCTTATTAATTGAAATGCTCTTGTGTCAGTTTCCTGGGTAGAACCAGTACTTGGTGTCTTTGTGTGAAATCTTTTTGTCAGAGATTGTAACAATTTGATAATATCCCTTTGCATGCTGGGAAATTTGTCGTCTGCTAAAATGTTGTCTGCTAAATTTCTAAAATTAGCATTTTCTTCGATTTTTTTTCCAAAGAATGCTATCAGAATAGCAAACAGTTTGGATCCTGATGAGACGCCACGTTCTGTGGCGTCTCATCTGCATCCAAACTGTTTGCAAAGGCCTTCAAACTCCGGTTCCAGCGCTCAAAGGGATATGAGCCTCGTTCAGGGAAATCTGAGCTTAATGCATGTGCGTAAAGTGTTGTCCCAGATTAGCCTATGCAGTCCGCACAGGCTAATCCGGGATGACACTTTCTGATTTAATGAAAAAAAAATTGTTTAAAAGAAGACTCTTCTTCATGAAAATCCAGTTAAGGTTGTAAGTGTTATCCCAGATTAGCCTGTGTGGACGTGTGGACTGCACAGGCTAATCTGGGATGACATTTTACGCATGAAGTTAATGTTTCTGAGACACAATTCTTTCCCAATCACACTTATGACACATCATGTTTCTGAGACACAATTCTTTCCCAATCACACTTATGACACATCATGTTTCGTTGAAGGTAATGCAGGTCGTTAAAGTTAATTGTCTGTGAAACATAGTACTTGAAGTCCTTTCTCAGGTTACGCATGTCATAATATGAGAGGTATTCAATAAGAGAAAAAAAGTAATAATTTCTGTTATAATACAAATTCAGTTGGTTTTACAGAACTTGAATTAATTGTTAAAACTTGCAAACAGTTCTCCTTTACATTCAGCTTTCACATAATTATAATGCGTTCATATTGATATTGAAAAAAAGAAGACACAAATGTCTTGCACGCACCAACTTCCGGTTCAGGCGCGACTGGTTTGTCTAATACAGCTGCCTCTCCCAGTCCTTCCAAATTCTCAGCCATCACGCGGAAACTGTATGACTTTCCTTCGAGCAGCTTCGACATGGTGAAGCTCATTGTGCTGGGTTCTACCCTTGACACTCGGGTCCACTGCGCGCGGCTCATGTCGCGCCGTTCGACGGTGTAGCTGAGGATCGGGGCGCCACCTGTGGACTCAGGGGCAAACCATTCCAGCGTGACCGAGTCATTCTTAACCTCAACGGCCTTCAGATTCTGAGGGGCTGAGGGAGTGCCTGTTAAAGCAGTTATAAGAAATGATAATATTCAGAAACATGTGCATTTCTTCGATACAAATTTTTGTGTCTTTTTTTTTAGATGCAATCAAAGATTTTTTTGATTTTTTTGCAAACCGTCGCAAGTTGATACTCTTATACAAAAATGATTAAACATAAAGTCTAAAAGGCATTAACAGTTAAATTTCAACATTCAGAACGATGATAGGTTTCATAACACACAATTATTTTTAATTTTTAATTATTGTTAAATAAAAAGCGCTTACTTATTCCACTTGTTGGGCGTAAAACTTCAGACAGCTGAATGGGCTCGCTAGTTCCGATCTTGTTTTCAGCGTACACGCGGAAATTATAACGATGGTCCTTGGTGAGACCCTGGAGGGTGTGGGACAGGACGTCGGCGGGTATTCTCGCCGCTCGCACCCAGCCACCTTGATCAAGATCGATCTTGTCAATCACGTATCCCGTAACCGGTGACCCACCGTCGTCTTTTGGTGGTTGCCATGACAACGTGACGGAATCCTTCGTTAGGTCGCTTGACCTAAGGGGTCCAGTGGGGGAAGATGGCACATCTGTAAATAGAAATAATTTATCAATTAATTGGTATTTTTATTAAAAGTTTGATTTTCTTACAACTTTTATCTTTCGATGATAATTGAAAAAAATTATTTAAAAGTATTGAAAAAAAAGATACATTTGTAATATGTGTTGTTAATATAAGAAACAAAACAACATCTGTGAACAAACGTTTTTTCGTCAACCTTGCATTTGATAATTATAATTTTTTAACAATTTTGGCAAAAAATCAAAGGCTTTGCTGGCCTCAGACACAATAGGTACACACAGTCTGTCAAGACAGAGACCCTCAACAACAACACAACAACAACAACAACAACAGCACACAGCCTACCTAATGGTCTGACAGGCATAACAGACTGGTCCGTCTCGACCGGTTTGCTCCGTCCCACGCTGTTCTCCGCCATGATTCTAAAGTCGTACTCCACACCTTCCACGAGGTCCTTCACGCGGTATGAGGTCGCATTCTTCGGCCCTTCAGCGATTGGTTTCCACAGGCCTGATGTTGTGTCCTTGGCTTCAATGACGTACTTGGTTATCGGTGAACCTCCGTCGCTAAGGGGCGGTTGCCATGACAAGGTAACGGCGTCAAGTTCAAGGTCACTGGTACGCAGTTTGCCCGAGATAGCATCTGGTTTGACTGTTAAAATTAATCATAATATACATGAAAAACATACTTGTCAACTTATCCAAAAGTACGATTTATTAAAGAAATTATGGACAGTGGCTTGTATTTTGGTCATTTAACATGTCAACTATAGAATCATTAAAAAAATCATTTCTCATACAATATGGCATTTATTTGCAACTATAATGCATAAAACAATCCTTATATTTCACTTATCTACACAACAGAAACTACACAACTGCAAACCATTAGATTGTCAACTTACCAATAATACATATTCTTACTATAAATAGAAATATATTGAGGTCATATTGAGGTCATATTGCCAGCAGGCCATAAATGGACACCCGGCCCTGCTCTGCAATATATTACTGTCTACAAAATGAATTAAATTATCAATTTGTTTTTCATTATAATTCAAATCCCAGTAAAACTTTAAACCACACAGTGCTTTTTTTCACTATTTTGTGAATGGTCCCTTTGTATTGGGAAAAATTGTGTTGTTTTGACTAAAATTGGGATATTGGTAGGGTTTTTACAAACAAAATGTAACAAGAAACCGTCAGAGANGCCCTGACAAATTTCCGGACGGACACACACACACACACGGAGAGACGAAGCGGCGACTATATGCTCCCCCATATATATATATATATGGGGAGCATAAAAATTGAGAATAAAAGTGTTTTCGATATTATATTTCCTAAGGTTCAACTAAACAAGCTGGGTAGAGGAATATACAAATGGTGAAGTTTCTTTAAAAAAATAAATATTAATATTATTATTATTTATTCTTTTTTTGTGAAAAACTTCAATTGGGAATTGTATGCAGTCATTTGGGAAATATACTTTTTGAGATTGGGAATGGGGCTGAATTTCAGCCACAAATCCGACCAAAAAAACCCCCAGTGCCACATACCTGCGTTCTTCCTGCATATGAGGTTTTCGGTGGTCTCCAAGGCAGGACTTCTTCCTTCTTCGTTCTCAGCGAAAACTCGGAAACCATACTCCATTCCTTCAACGAGTCTGGTCACTTCACATGACAGGGTTTTTCCACGTACGGTTTCCAATGCAGTCCATGTGAACTTCTTTGAGTCGCGACGTTCTACGATGTACTGCTTGACAGGTTTTCCTCCGTCACTTTCCGGCTCTTGCCAGGAGAGTTTGCATGATTTGTCGGTTGCCTCTGATACCCTGAGGGGTCCCTGGGGTGCAGATGGTGGGCCTAGGAAAAGATATATTACTGTAGAATCATTTATATTCGTCAGCATAAAATTGTGTGTGTTTTTTTTCTGTATTAACCCTTTGCATGCTGGGAAATTTGTCGTCTGCTAAAATGTTGTCTGCTAAATTTCTAAAATAAGCATTTTCTTCGATTTTTTTCAAAGAATACTATCAGAATAGCAAACAGTTTGGATCCTGATGAGACGCCACGTTCTGTGGCGTCTCATCTGGATCCAAACTGTTTGCAAAGGCCTTCAAAATCCGGTTCCAGCGCTCAAAGGGTTAACTATTGAGCGGAGTAAATTTGTGGATTTTTTATTATGGCCAAAAAACAAACAAAGAAGAAACAAACTAATTATTCGTCAGGATAAAAAATGTGTGGACAAGTCATCCCACAAAATCAACCAAAATTCATGTCTCACAAATAATACTAATTTTACAGTATTTTTCAATCTTAATATACTGCCAGTCTTATTTTACAGTAGTAGATAATAATATGTTAAAATTGTTAAACAAAATGTATGAAAAGTAATTTGCACACAATTACCGGTACTGTTGATGGATTTTAAGGTCAAGAATGAGTGCTTGATATTTTCTTTCATTACAAAAACATGTTGTTGTCAAAAATGATAGAAAAGGCAGTTCAATTTAGGGCAAAGGTGTTCTTATTTTTTATTGTTTCAAGATACATTTTTCCTTGCCTAAAACTGCATTACGTGAGTATGATATTTGTAGTAAAGTTATGATATTTAACAAGATTTGTACAAATTTCTATTTAATCAATATTTCATCTCAAACTTACCATAGAGGTTTCTCGGTGTGAATTTTTCGCTTTCCAGAGGTTTGCTCTGACCCACTTTGTTTTCAGCCATCACCCTGACGATGTACTCAGTGCCCTCTATAAGGCGAGTCAGTTTGTGACTGGTCTCGGACGCGCGTTTCTTCTCCACATACGTCCACGTGGACTTCCAGGCTTCTTTCATTTCCAGAAGGTAGTGTGTGATGGGTGAGCCTCCGTCTTCTAGACTTTCCTTCCAGGTCAAGGTCACACTAGTTTTAGCGATGTCCTTGACCACTAGTGGGCCCTCTGGGGCCGATGGAACAGCTACAAGGAAAACGCTAATGTTAAACTTATTGTTAGCATCCAAATTAAATTGAATAAAATTAATTATTCAATGAGTGTTTATGTGGTATGCAAAATATATAAATAAACAAATCTTGCTTCTTTCCTTTATCTAATTATTATAAAATTAGAAATATCAAAATGTTAACAAATCACATATTATATCATTGATATATCATTTTGAAACATTCATTATTATTTTGATGGAAGAAGAAAGAAACTTGGCCCATTCGTCCCTAAGAAAAGTGGAGAAATTCTGGCCAGTTGCACTAATTTCTCAGAAACGGCAGACTTACCCAGAGGCTTCTCCAGGGTGACTGGTCGAATGGTTTCCGCCATTTCTCCCAGGCCCATCTCATTCTCAGCCATTACAGCAAACGTGTATTTCTCGTCGGGTGACAATCCACTAATAGTTGCGTCGGTACGGCTCGAGTCCACCACGCCGGCATCAGTCCACACAGCTCCTGGCTTGTCAGACTTCTTGAAGATCTTGTATTGCTTGACACGGGAACCGCCATCGGATTTTGGTGCTCGCCACGTCAGGGTGACATCTTTGTCGGTGACCCTTTCCACGGCAAGCTTCTGAGGTTCGCTTGGAGGTTCTGATGAGAGACCAAAGTAACATTTGTTTAATAAGTAATGTTTTTTTGTAACGAAATGGTTAAACGCAGAATTCACAATAGAGTGTAAGCGCAAATAACACATATAAATAAGATAAATATATATATATAGCTTGTTATCCTATCTATTCGGCCTGTAAGAATATAATAAGCTGTAGATTGTTTCTAAACAATAAAATAAACAATCAAAACATTATATATTAACAAAATATATACATAACAAACAAGTTTTTTACGCAAACTTCCATCGGAAATAGTTTGTTTATATATAACAATGACTGTTTGGTGTACCTTAATTGTGGATATGACTTAAGTAAAAATGATGTTGAAAATACCAGAATTTCAGCCTATAAACAAAGAATTGTCACCAAGGCTTTTAGTACTGCCAAAGTGCACGCAGAAAAATGCCTTTTATGACATTGCTGATGTTCTTTAAAATACTTACCAGTGTTATGTTCAACAAGAAATACTTGAAAATGTCAACATAATTTTACTCTACACCAAAACAACCTTTTAACTTACCAATTTTCTGTTTAGGCTTGACAGTATCTGCAGCCTCCAAAGGTGCACTCTCACCCTCTGAATTGACGGCCTTCACTCGGAAGTAGTATTCATTTCCTACACTGAGATTCTTTGGGTTAAGTTGAGTCACATTGGGTTCCACTGTGCCAGACTGGCTCCACATGCTCCTGCGTGCCTCGCGCATTTCGATGACATACTTTGTGATCGGTTGACCACCATCCTTTTCGGACGGTTTCCATTTAAGGGAGCAGCTGGTTTCCGTGATGTCTGAGATGACCATTGGGCCTTGTGGGGCAGTTGGCACGTCTAAAAGGAAATCAAAGCAAATACAAATACATTTTTGGGTTAACATTTTTTGTGCACATTTTGTTCTCTGTTTTCTTTCTTTTGAAATATGTCTGTGAAAAACCTCTTCTTTCATCCCTACTTTTTTCTTACTCCTTACGTTATCAGTTACATATTATCTGAAAATTTATATGATCTCTGTTTTTCAGTACTTGTGTAAAATTTGATGCTACAAGACCAAAAACAAAAAGGAAATCAAAGCATGCCTTCTGAATGAAACACATCTTTTTTTATCATTTCTCCCTCTCCCTTATTATTTAACCTATCATCTCTTATATTCCTTTCAATCTTCTCAAAATCACTATAGCATCGTCTCAAAAAAGTTATTTTTTGGTAACTATATTAAGCATAAGTACATGGATGTTAAAGCAAATACCGATTATATTGTTAGTATACATCTGTATACCTAAATAACTTGTATGTACATTAACCCTTTGCATGCTGGGAAATTTGTCGTCTGCTCAAATGTTGTCTGCTAAATTTCTAAAATGAGCATTTTCTTTGATTTCTTTTCAAAGAATACTTTCAGAATAGCAAACAGTTTGGATCCTGATGAGACGCCACGTTCTGTGGCGTCTCATCTGGATCCAANTGTACATATGATACTCAAGTATGTATAACTGAATAAATCTGTTATGTATCGTCATATGCATACTGGTAATCATGTTGTATTTGAAAAGTATGTTAACAATCAATAAAAAAAAAGAAAATCTCTGCATGATGGTTCAGTAACCATATTTCAAATGACAATTCGCACATTCTCATTTACAAATAATAACGTTTTAAAGCAGACATGTGAAAACATACTTCTTAGATAAACTGCATGGACTATTACAACAATATTTATCATTTTAGTAACATTTGAATGATATAAATCATACAAAATATTGAATACCCTCCAATGAGCATATTTTGATAAAAAAAGTCAAACATATAAAAACTATATAACTGATAATTTCTTCGCTACGTAAAGGAAGAAGTATTGTGCCTTAATCATTTCTAAATTCATACAAATAAATTGTAATATTTTCTATTAACATACCATAAGGACTCTTCACCGTGACTGGTTGCTTCATTTCCAGGAATTCGCCAGTGCCCAGTTTATTCACGGCAGCCACTCTGTAGACTACCTCAGAACCAGTCGGCAGGTTCTTTAACACGACCGTTGTACTGTCGCCTGCTGTTTTCTCCACAGGTACCCAGCGCGTGCGGTACTTGTCGGACTTTTCAATGATGTAGCCCGTGATGGGCAAGCCTCCGTCGGAGGCTGGTGGTTGCCATGATAACTCCATGGAATCCTTGGTAACGGGCTTAGTTTCCAGGGGCCCGTTTGGTTGGCTTGGCACAGCTGTAAATTATGAAAAACTCATTATGTAAGAGGATAAAAACTATAGCAAAATGTCATAATTTTTTGTAATAGTGTTTAAAAATAACAGTTAAAAAAGGTAAACAAAATTAGTATCAGAATGCAAACATATCTTAACCCTCGTTCAATAACTCAAGTGCTTATATTTTGCAATTCAAAAATTATTACTTTGAGGTTATTATAGCGATTTTAATGTTAATGCAAAAAAGACCTAATCGACTTAGTGACATACATTTTTCAGTAATACATATAATGTAACATACATTTCGGTGTCTGGCAGATGATTTCCTCCGAGTCCAAGGGCTTACTATCGCCGATGTCATTGAACGCGATGATTCTGAAGTGATAGGACTGCTCTGTACGCAGTTCCTTGGCCGTGTGGATTGTTTTCTGGGAGATCGTAATGTCAGTCCAGACCTTCTGGTCTGTTGTCACGGAGACCTTGTATCCGCCGATTTTGGATCCACCATCATGCTTCGGTGGCTGCCATTCGAACGTCAAGCTGGTTTCATCAACTTCCTTGAACTTGACTGGTCCGACTGGTTTGTCAGGTACGGCTAAAGAAAATGAGAGAATTTTGCTCAAATGATGCTCAATTACTAATAACAAAATTAGATTCCGAACAAAAATGCTATAGAGATTGTTAACAAGGATTTTAATTAAGCTTAACAGTTATTTGAAGACGAGAGACAGCATTGTAAATATTTTATCAAACATAATGTTTATTATTTAGACAAGTAGATGATGCAAAATAACTTTGCTCGGAAGTAAACAAAATTGTGAGTTTTATGCTGATTTGCTTACAAAATCGACCATATAACCAATAGCACTATGGCTAGAAACCACACACTTACTTTTCTGCTTGGACGGTTTTACAGGTCCGAGCATGTCAGTGAAGGGACCCTTGCCGGCCTCATTTTCAGCACACACCTTGAAGTAGTACTCCACCCCTTCCTTTAATCCTGTGACCTCCAGACTGGTTTCCATGGCAGCCAGTTTCTTTTCTTGTTTCCATGAGCCATGGGTCTTCTCTCGTTTCTCGACATAGTAGAAAGAAATTGGTGCTCCACCATCGTTGGCTGGTGGTTTCCAGTCAATTGTAACTGATTGGTGGGTTAACTCCCCTGAATTAAGCTCTCTAGGCATGGAAGGAGGCGTGAAAGGACTTTTAGGTTTCAAGGTCGTGTCAGATTCAAGTGGCTTGGAGGCACCGACAGAGTTCACTGCCTTGACTTGAATTATGTATTCTTGACCTTCAATAAGGTCAGGAATTTCACAGGACAGATTCTGAGCATCCGAGCGGACATCGGTCACATGTGTCCAGACTCGCTTCAGTTTTTCACGAATATCAACGATGTAGTGCGTGATTGGCGATCCACCCGTGCTCTTGCTCTTTTCCCAAGAAGCCGTCGCAGACGTCTTGTTAATGTTCGAGAACACAATAGGTCCCACAGGTGGGGATGGCATATCTTGCGGTTTGTCAATGTGGACCGGTTCAGATATGATTGCCTTCTCGCTCTCGTCAATGTCGTTCTCAGCGGTCACTGCCAACACGTAATTCTTCTCCCATTTCAGGTTGGGGACCTCGGTGGCCAGTTTGAACTGGTCGGTGGTTTCAACCTCCTTCCAGTCGTCCTTGCCCTCGTGACTTTTGTAGACACGATAGTGAAGGATCTTGGAGCCTCCTGTGTTTGTGGGTGGCTTCCACTCGATGTTGGCACTCGCCTTGTTGACCTTAGTGACCTTTACACCCGTGGGTGGACTTGGGGCAGCTGAAAGAAAGATCAGCCGTTAAAAAAATATGAGAAAACGTTATAAGAAAGAGAAAGATAAGCCGTTCAACAAATACGAGATAAAAGTTATAAACAAAAAATGAAATTCACATAAGTTTCCATACTATGAAAAAATCTCCATTGACTGAAAACTATTTCAATTTTTGTTCACATACAAAATTTAAAGTTAATTTTAAGAAAACATCTATTAGGAAAATCACTTTTGTATGTTAGACAAAATCAAGAAATATCATTAATTAATGCTATCAGGCAATGTTTCACTCTTGATTCATTCAACATTTTCAAATGTATCATCATGTAGTTCAAATCATCCATATAAAACCATTTACATATCAGAAATGATGCTTTTTATTATCAATAACTCACTCTTCGGTGTTTCAACTTTGACTGGTTTCTTTATTTCCAGGAACTCTGACTGTCCAGCTACATTTTCGGCACACACCCTGAAGAAGTACTCATCTCCATCCTTCAAACCAGCGACCTTGAACGTAAGATCATCCGGCTGGGTTTTTCCGCATCGTCTATATTTAGATTTCCAGGTTTCCCTCATTTCGATGACGTAAGCAGTAATTGGCGAGCCTCCATCCTTCTTGCTTGGCTCCCATGACAACGTGAGACTTTCTCCTGTGATGTCGGATGCTTCAAGAGGGGATTCGGGGGCTGATGGTTTTGCTAAAAAGAAAAAAAAGAAAAATCCATGAACAAGCAGGATACATACGTTTTTGTTGTTGCTTTTTCACTTAAGCGACATGGTAATTTCTTCACTTACACATCACAACTAATACCTATATATTAACAAACACAAAACATCTCTTTTCAGTGAACAATGATGAATTATTATTCACAATTTGTTCAAACTATGGAGAACTAACATCTCAATTGATTGGGCAGACATTACTTCTATCAAACATCATTATTTGAGTAAAAAATGTAAATGTCAACTTTTCTATTAATAAGTACCTTTTGGTTTCTCTGCTTTAACTGGGGTTTCTAGTTCAGCTTTGGGTCCAAGTCCAGCCTCATTTTCGGCGGCAACGGCAAAGTAATACTTTTCTCCTTCAGTGAGACCATTCACTGTGCATGTGTCAGCAATCCTCGATGTTTTACTGAATTCCTGCCAGTCCCCAGGTATTGTGGCCTTGAATATTCGGTAACCTGTGACCTTTGATCCTCCATCCTTGGTGGGTGGGGTCCAGTGAAGGTCAACAGAGGTCGGTGTGACCTTCCCAACACTGAGAGAAGCTGGTGCAGCGGGCGTGTCTGAAACAAATTCGATTTAAATTGTCACCCGCCATCTTTGTAACTTATTTTGAAGTATATTTTCAGAAATTAATTCATCAAATTAAATTGATGTACATGTAATTATGTTGTTGTTGTTTTTTCATAAGGCATTTTTCTTCATGTTATGATTTATTTCCAAGCATGTTAAACAGATAATTTGGTGGGCCACACACCATGTTTGAAATGTTTCATGTTCACAGAATAGTGGTTATCTTTGAAAGTTTTCAACAAGGAACGCAGCCTAATGTATTTGATTATAACATACAAAGACTTTTGATTTAAAAAAAGAAGAAGAATCACATGAAGATAAAGTGCTAAAACTAATAAGCTTAACAAGTCAACAACTTTAAACTATTCTTAAATTGACCATATGTACATAATAAAGTTCTTCATACCAGCTAGTTTTCTGATCTGGACCACAGTGTCTGTCTCTAGAGGAGCACTGTTGCCTTCAATGTTGACGGCCATCACTCGGAAGTTGTAGTCGTTACCTGTGAGCAGGTTCAGGGCCTTGTACTTGGTCATGTCTGCTTGCTGGTCAGCAAGCTGAAATGTGAATCAAATTATATATGAAAAATCAAAGCGCTGAGAGCATTAAACCAAATTATGTATGAACAATCAAAGCGCTGAAAGCATCAAACCAAATAATGTATGAACAATCCAAGTGCTGAAAACATAAACCAAATTATGTATGCAAAATCAAAGCGCTGAAAGCAACAAACCAAATTATGTATGAGAAATCAAAGCGCTGAAAGCATAAAACCAAATAATGTATGAACAATCAAAGTGCTGAAAGCTTAAACCAAATTATGGATGCAAAATCAAAGCGCTGAAAGCAACAAACCAAATTATGTATGAGAAATCAAAGCACTGAGAGTATAAACCAAATTATGTATGAGAAATCAAAGCGCTGAGAGCATAAACCAAATTATGTTTGAGAAATCAAAGCGCTGAGAGCATCAGACCAAAAAATGTAAGAGAAATCAAAGTGCTGAGAGCATAAACTTAATTATGTATGAAAAATCAAAGCGCTAAAACCTCAAACCAAATTATGTATGAGAAATAAAAGCGCTGTGAGCATGCAACCAAATTATGTACGAGAAATCAAAGCGCTGAGATCATAAACCAAATTATGTATAAGAAATCAAAGTGCTGAGAGTATGAAACCAAATTATGTATGAGAAATCAAAACGCTGAGAGCATCAAACCAAATTATGTATGAGAAATCAAAGCGCTGAGACCATTAAACCAAATTATGTATAAGAAATCAAAGCGATGTGAGCATAAAGCCAAATTATTATAAGAAATCAAAGTGCTTAGAGAATAAACCAAATTATATATGTGAAATCAAAGCGCTGAGAGTATCAAACCAAATTATGTATGTACAATCAAAGCCCTGAGAGGAAAGAAAACTGTTGGTCATTACAATTAAGACAATACAATGGAGATAGATTGAGTGACAAACCAGGCAATAAACAAACAATGCAGGGGTTGAGCATGAAAATACTGTATCTTATATACAAATTTGAAAAACAAAAATAAAAAGATACTACAGTTTCAACCTAAATGCTGTTTGTCTGCAAATTCCACAGAACCAATTGAACAATAACTTTATTGTTATACTCCTTAATTTATAATTATCTCAGTAGGTAAGTAAAAGTCAATATATTTATTGATAATTTAAATGTTATGAGATCGCAAAAAGAAACACATTGACTTACCTTTCTCCATGTTGCGTCTGTAGGGTTTTTCACCTCTACCAAGTAGCCTGTAACCTCTGAGCCTCCATCATAGGCAGGTGGTTGCCATGACAGCATAGCTGAGCTCTCAGTGAGGTCAGACACAAGCAGTGGGCCAACGGGTTTCGATGGCACATCTATTTAGAAGCAATATTGTTTTTGTTTTCAAAAGAAATTCATTTGTATTCCATACATTTTTTTAACCAATTCAAACATAACTATAACAAGGCTTGTCATCATAGGATGACATATGCCCCCTTTTTCCACATTTTTCTAAACCTAAACGCAAAGTGTTTTTCCACATTTTTCTAAACCTAAACGCAAAGTGTGACAGAATTTCAGACGGACAGACAGATGGACAAACGGACAGTGCGATCACTATATGCCCACCTTCGGGGGCATGAAAACAAATGTCATGGAGGAATATGTTAAATAAGTATCATGACACATAATAATCATCCTTTGTATTTACACATAGAAGAATTTTACATCTCACATTGAAGGCTGAAAGATCCTACAAGAATATGCAAACAAAGCTGGTAAGCCTTTCTGACATTCCAAAAAAAGTATTAGTAAGTTAACCTTATGCTTATTATACACACAAATCTTAATTCTTGAAGGTACATGAAAGCTTACCATGTGGTGAGGTCAAGGTCACAGTGTCTGACAACAGTGCATCAGACTGGCCTACTTCATTCTCTGCAAACACTTGGAACACATACTGTTGCTTCTCTTTCAAGTTCTGTACACTATAAGACGTGATGCCAGCCTTGACCTTTGTGACCTTGTTGAAGACTTTCTTTGAACTCTCCCTGACCTCCAAGGTGTACTGCTTGATTGGAGATCCTCCATCATTTTCTGGTGGTTGCCAGGTAACAGTCAGAGATGTGCGCTGGATGTTGGAGAATTCTATGGGTCCCATAGGTGCAGATGGCTTAACTGAAAGACAAAACCATTTCTTTGTTCATATGATAATTGGAGGCCAAGAGTTTTTGTAAGTCTTATAATTTTCGAAAGCAAATGGCTTAAGATTGTCTTATACCAGTTGTATTTCCCACTTAACACAGCTTAATAATCTTAAGGGTATGAGAGAACTCATTTAAGACATGTAAGAAATAAGCACATAATGTAGGTTACCAGGTTTTCGTTTAAGAACAGATGGTGTAGTAGTCTCGACAGCAGGGCCAAGGCCAACTGAGTTTTCAGCCAGGACAGCAAACTGGTATTTCTTGTCAGGAACAAGGTTGTCTACTATAAAGTCATTGTCAAAGGCCTTGACCTTGATCAGATCTGACCAATCATTGTCATTCTCCTTGATTCGGATGACAAATGCTTCAATTTTCGCTCCACCATCGTGCTTGGGTGGTTTCCAAGTCAAGGTCAGTTTTGTTTCTTTCATGTCCTTTACATTGATGTTGGTGGGTGCATCAGGCACAGCTGTAAACAAATGGCAGACACATGTGAAATGGATGTATACATTTCTGGTTCATATGATGCATGCTAACAATATTTCATAGATCAAAATTAAAATGCACCCGTCCATTAGGTTGAGGGGGAGGGGAAGAGATAAAATGTTTGTGTACAGAAAAGTGCATTGTTTTGGAAAATCAATCATATTGAAAAAATGTTTAAACATTGACACTTTTGTTTCTCTTGCCCTTATTTTCAACATACTCATTAATATTAAGATAACTGGGGCATATAAAGGAAGTACCCTAAAATATGACTTTGCTAAGGTGAATAGTTTCAAACCCACACACACTTACATTTTGGTCTGGTTGGTTTCACAGGTCCAGATTCTAGTGGTGAACTTTGACCTTCAGCATTCTCTGCAACGATCTTGAACACATACTCATTGTCTTCAAGAAGCTTGGAAGCTGTGAAAATGGTTTTTCCAGAAGAGACAGTTCCTGATTTGACCCAGGACGTGCGCTTGACGTCTCGCTGCTCGATGACGTAACCTGTGACCTCTGAGCCTCCATCTTTGCTGGGAGGTTTCCAGGTCAAGGTCACAGTATCCTTGGTGATGTCAGAAAATTCAACAGGGCCCACTGGGGCATCAGGGACTTCTGTAATGGGAAAACGAAATGTTTATATTTAAAAAAAATAATCCTGTTCTTACTTTAGTTAAAATATTCAGGGAATTTTCAGTATGCACAGAATGATTAAGGGTACCCTGGGTTCTATATTATTTTTTTGAATCCTTTACATACGATACGGCTTCCACAGTTTCAAAATAATCAGCTTTAACCCAAAAAGAGCAAACATTTTCAAATTTGATCTCTTTATTATTCTTAAATCATTCAACCAATCAAATAAAAGCTCAAAAAAAAATAAAAATATTACAAATAAACTTACCGAATTGCGATTTTACGACAACTCCGTCAGACATAAGGGCGTCTGAGCGGCCAATCTTGTTCTCAGCAAACACCCTGAAGAAGTATTCCTGACGTTCCTTGAGCCGCTGTACGCAGTAAGATGTGATGTCGGCGGTGGTCGAGGTGCAGCGAGTCCAAGTGGACTTCGGGGCCTCGCATATTTCAACGTAGTAGCCTGGGAAACGGGGTACAGTGAATGATGATTGTAGTGTTAGAAAGTGTGATTATGAATAATTGTATTCAAGTAATTCTAAATGATTCTATTTAAAAAATATACAGGAGTTATTTAATGAACATAGCATCTATTCTATTAGATGTTTAAAAATAATGAAATAAACATGGCAGTATGATGCCTCAAATGTAACATGTAAGTTACGTCATACATTTCCAACAGACTCCTGAAAACAATTAAATCATCTTGTGAAATAAATGACATGCATCGAATCAAAAAATGAAATTAATGATATACAGAGGATATTAGTGTATTTAAAATTGTGATAACAGTTTATAAAATCATTGAAGAGAAGGTCAACAAAGCATGTGCAAAGCAGTATTACTTGCACTTCACTGCTATTTTTATACAATTCACTACATACAACTAAACCTAAATAAAATACAAAACAAACAAAAAAATGAAGTATTTAACAACCTGTGATCTTTGCTCCTCCATCATCCAGGCTGGGTTTCCATGTGATCACCACTGAGGTCTTCTTGATATCTGAGAACAAGATGGGTCCCTCTGGTGGCCCAGGCTTGGTCGCCATCTTCTTCATCTCGACCGGATTCACCGTCTCAGCAGCTTCACTCTCCCCGACTTTATTCTCGGCAACGACTGCAAAGCTGTATTTTCTGCCCGGTTTCAGGTCCTTGGCCTTGTATTCATCGTCAACTGATTTCAATTTGGCGATTTCCTGCCATTCTTTGTCGTCCTCCTTCATTAGAACTTTGTATCCGGTGACCTTTGACCCACCATCTTGTTTGGGTTTTCCCCAATTCAAGGTCGCTGTGTCGTTTCTGATGTCCTTGACCTTGACATCGGTGGGCTTGTCAGGAGCACCTGTTTTGATGAGAATAATTTTACAATTAAACTGAATGTCTCGCTAAATTACTAAATTAAAATAAATCGTACAAACACTTCACTTTTATTAATTAAAACGTATTAAGTGCAAATTATTTTAATTTAATTACTTAAATTTAACTACTTTAAAATAAAACAGAGATTATCATACAAAATCATACACCCTTAATTGAGCGTATAACTATTTATATATATAAAACTATAGCATCTGATAAAGAAATAAGCCGATACACATATTTTACACTACAACGTATATATGATATTTCCGTATATAAAAATTACATCAAGATATAGTACCTTAACACATAAGGACTAAAAGAAATGAGCCAAACAAATCAAATACTCTTAAATATTGTAAATTCAACATAGTTACTTGATAAAGTTCAACATACCAGCTTGGCTATCAGCCGGTTTCTCAGCTAGTTTCCTGATCTGGACCACAGTGTCCAATTCTAGAGGAGCACTGTTGCCTTCAATGTTGACGGCCATCACTCGGAAGTTGTAGTCATTACCTGTGAGCAGGTTCAGGGCCTTGTACTTGGTCATGTCTGCTGGCAGGTCAGCAACCTGAAATGTGGACCAAGTAAAGTATGAGAAATCAAAGTCCTGAAGGCTTCAAAAGAGTGGTGGTCAGAAAAATTAAAATCAAAGCACTGATAACATCAAAAGAGTGGTGGTCAGAAAAATTAAAATCAAAGCACTGATAACATCAAAAGAGTGTTGGTCAGAAAAATTTAAATCAAAGTGCTGAGAGCATCAAAGATTGATGGTCAGACGAATTGAAATCAAAGCACTGATAGTATCAAAAGATTGATGGTGAGAAAATTTTTAATCAAAGCGCTAATAGCATCAAAAGATTGATGGTCAGAAAAATTGAAATCAAGGTGCTTATAGCATAAAAAGACTGTTGGTCATTAAAATTGAGACACTACAGAGATATTGAGTTCCAAACCATGCAATAAATGCACAATGAGGGGGGCAAGAGCGAAATAACTGTATTTGATACAGAAATATGAAGCAGATAAACAGTTAAATGCTAAATACTGTGTGTTTGCTAGGTAAATTTTCATAGGACCAGTAGAAAATTGATTTAATTGTTATAGCCCTCATTTTATAAGGATTTCAGTAGGTAAATATTGGTCAATACATTAATTGATATTTTGAATTTTTATGAAATAAGTATAAGAAACAAGTTGACTTACCTTTCTCCATGTTGCGTCTGTTGGGTGTTTGACCTCTACCAGGTAGCCTGTGACCTCTGAGCCTCCATCGTAGGCAGGTGGTTGCCATGACAGCGTAGCTGAGCTCTCAGTGAGGTCAGACACAAGCAGTGGGCCAACCGGTTTCGATGGCACATCTATTAAGAAGTGATATTGATTTTTGTTTTATTTTCAGGAGATAAATTTATTTGCATATGCTATTTTTTCAATCAATTCACAACGAGTTCAAACATAACAAACATAAAAATGTCATAGAGAAATATGATAAATAAGTGTCATGAAACCTTTCTGACATTCAAAAAAAGATAAAGGTAAACTTTATTTATTATATACACAAATCTTAATTCCTTCAGATGCATGCAAGCTTACCATGAGGTGAGGTCAAGGTCACAGTGTCTGACAACAGTGCATCAGACTGGCCTACTTCATTCTCGGCAAACACTTGGAACACATACTCCTGCTTCTCTTTCAAGTTCTGTACATTGTAAGATGTGATGCCGGCCTTGAGGTTTGTGACCTTGTTCCAGACTTTCTTTGAACTCTCCCTGACCTCCAAGGTGTACTGCTTGATTGGAGCTCCACCGTCACTTTCAGGTGGTTGCCAGGTGACAGTAAGAGATGTCCGCTGGATGTTGGAGAATTCTATTGGTCCCTTAGGTGCAGATGGCTTAACTGAAAGACAAAACCATTTTCATGTTCCTACTTTAATTGAATGTCATGAGTGTTTGTTTGTCTTTTTATTTAAGAAGCCAATGGCTTTAGATATGTTTATACCAGTTGTATTTCCCACTCAAAACAACTGTTAACCTTTAAGGGCATTTAGAATCCATTTAAGGCATTAAAGCAATAAGCACATTATGTAGGGTACCTGGTTTTCGTTTTAGAACAGTTGGTGTAGTAGTCTCAACAGCAGGGCCAAGACCAACTGAGTTTTCAGCCAGGAC
This sequence comes from Dreissena rostriformis, assembly GCA_007657795.1. Classification (NCBI taxonomy): domain Eukaryota; kingdom Metazoa; phylum Mollusca; class Bivalvia; order Myida; family Dreissenidae; genus Dreissena; species Dreissena rostriformis. The sequence goes on along the minus strand of VMBQ01000396.1, from coordinate 56,867 downwards.
AGCAAACTGGTATTTCTTGTCAGGGACTAGATTATCTACTATGAAGTCATTGTCAAAGGCCTTGACCTTGATCAGATCTGACCAATCATTGTCATTCTCCTTGATTCGGATGACAAATGCTTCAATTTTCGCTCCACCATCATGCTTGGGTGGTTTCCAGGTCAAGGTCAATTTAGTTTCTTTCATGTCCTTTACATTGATGTTGGTGGGTGCATCAGGCACAGCTGTAAACAAATAGCAGACATATGTGAAATGGATGTATACATTTCTGGTTCATATGATGTATGATGCATGCTTACAATATTGCATAGATCAAAATTAAAATGCACTAGTCTTTAAGGTGGAGGGGGAGGAGGGATAGATTAAATGTTTGTGTACAGAAAAATGCATCGTTTTGGAAAATCAATCATATTAAAAAAAAATGTAAATTTGATGTATATAAATAAAGAAACTCATCAAGATATAGTACCTAAACACCTAACAACTAAAGCAAATGAGTTAAATAAATTTACTGCTCTAAAATATTTTTAATTGAACAAAGTAACCTAAATACAGTACAACATACCAGCTAGTTTCTCATCTAATTTCTCAGCTAGTTTCCTGATCTGGACCACAGTGTCCAATTCTAGAGGAGCACTGTTGCCTTCAACGTTGACGGCCATCACTCGGAAGCTGTAGTCGTTTCCTGTGAGCAGGTTCAGAGCCTTGTACTTGGTCATGTCTGCTGGCAGGTCAGCAAGCTGAAATGTGGACCAAGTAAAGTATGAGAAATCAAAGTCCTGAAGGCTTCAAAAGAGTGGTGGTCAGAAAAATTAAAATCAAAGCACTGATAGCATCAAAAGAGTGGTAGTCAGAAAAATTAAAATCAAAGCACTGATAACATCAAAAGAGTGTTGGTCAGAAAAATTGAAATCAAAGCGCTGAGAGCATCAAAGATTGATGGTCAGACGAATTGAAATCAAAGCACTGATAGTATCAAAAGATTGATGGTGAGAAAAATTGTAATCAAAGCGCTAAAAGCATCAAAAGATTGATGGTCAGAAAAATTGAAATCAAGGTGCTTATAGCATAAAAAGACTGTTGGTCAGTAAAATTGAGACGCTACAGAGATATTGAGTTCCAAACCATGCAATAAATGCACAACGAGGGGGGCAAGAGCGAAATAACTGTATTTGATAAAGAAATATGAAGCAGATTAACAGTTAAATGCTTAATACGGTGTGTTTGCTAAGTAAATTTTCATAGGACCAGTAGAAAATTGATTTTATTGTTATAGCCCTCATTTTATAAGGATTTCAGTAGGTAAATATTGGTCAATACATTTATTGATATTTTGAATGTTTATTAAATAAGTATAAGAAACAAGTTGACTTACCTTTCTCCATGTTGCGTCTGTAGGGTGTTTGACCTCTACCAGGTAGCCTGTGACCTCTGAGCCTCCATCGTAGGCAGGTGGTTGCCATGACAGCGTAGCTGAGCTCTCAGTGAGGTCAGACACAAGCAGTGGGCCAACCGGTTTCGATGGCACATCTATTAAGAAGTGATATTGATTTTTGTTTTATTTTCAGGAGATAAATTTATTTTCATATGCTATTTTTTCAATCAATTCACAACAAGATCAAACATAACAAACATAAAAATGTCATAAATGTCTTATTGTTTACTGAATGTAATAAGTCATGTAACTGATATTTCTATACATGTTTACTTTTTTCCATTTTTATGCCCCCTTTTTATAAAAAGAGGGGGTATATTGTTTTTGGCCTTTCTGTCTGTCTGTCATTCTGTCCCAACACTTTAACCTTGCTCATGAAATGAACACTCGTGGGTCTATATTATTTAAACTTCACAATCTACAATCAAACATGGTTTGAAGTCACGAGGTCAAAGGTCAATGTCACTGTGACCTTTACATTCAAAATATAACCTTGTTTCTAAAATAGCTGCCATGAGGCTTCAAAGCGCAGTAGGGGGCATTGTGTTTCACACATACAGCTCTTGTTGTGTTTATTTTGGTGTCATACATCAACTATGTAAATATTAATACAACCTTTATGATAAAAATACTGTTTTCACTAAATTTTCAAAATTGACATATTGGCTTCTGAATTTTAAAAGTAGTGTAACTGACATTTAAAAAATAAATAATTAAGAAATGAGCAGTTACCATAATTGCAACGCTGAAATATTTTGAATGCACAAAATAACGTAAACGCTCTTAATGTATTTTGGAAAATATGTACTCCTTAAAAATTTACAAAATGTCAGTTACACTAGTTTTTATGCTCTCCATATATGTATATGGGGGAGCATAATTATTATAGTCGCCGCCTCGTCTCTCCGTGGGTGTGTGTGTGTGTCCGGAAATTTGTCCGGGCTATTTCTCAGCAACTAATGACCGGAATTCAATGAAACTTTATGGGAAGCTTCACTACCAATGGGAGATGTGCATATTATCAGCGGGTTCTGGTAAGATGATTTTTCACAGAGTTATGACCATTTGAAATTTTGCATTAACTGTACATATAGTACAATTCTTGTCCGGGCTATTTCTCAGCAACTAATGACCGGAATTCAATGAAACTTTACGGGAAGCTTCACTACCAAAAGAAGATGTGTATATTATCAGCCAGTTCTGGTCGGATGATTTTTCACAGAGTTATGGCCCTTTGAAATTTTCCATTAACTGTACATATAGTGCAATTCTTGTCCGGGCTATTTCTCAGCAACTAATGACCGGAATTCAATGAAACTTTATGCGAAGCTTCGCTACCAACAGGAGATGTGCATATTATCAGCCGGTTATGGTCGGTTGATTTTTTACAGAGTTAT
>VMBQ01000396.1:0-52970 GCA_007657795.1 Dreissena rostriformis | reverse complement strand
CATTTATAATCCATTTAAGGCATTAAAGCAATAAGCACATTATGTAGGGTACCTGGTTTTCGTTTTAGAACAGTTGGTGTAGTAGTCTCAACAGCAGGGCCAAGACCAACTGAGTTTTCAGCCAGGACAGCAAACTGGTATTTCTTGTCAGGGACAAGATTATCTACTATGAAGTCATTGTCAAAGGCCTTGACCTTGATCAGATCTGACCAATCACTGTCATTCTCCTTGATTCGGATGACAAATGCTTCTATTTTTGCTCCGCCATCATGCTTGGGTGGTTTCCAGGTCAAGGTCAGTTTAGTTTCTTTCATGTCCTTAACATTGATGTTGGTGGGTGCATCAGGCACAGCTGTAAACATATGGCAGACACATGTGAAATGGATGTATACAATTCTGATTCATATGATGCATAATGCATGCTTACACAATTCATAAATCAAAATTAAAATGCACCTGTAGGTAGAGGATGGAGAGAAAAAATATTGTTTTGGAAAATAAATCATATTAAAAAATCTAAAAACATTTCTAATTTTGTTTCTTTTGACCTCATTTTCAACACACTCATTAATTTCAAGATAACTGTGTCATATAAAGAAAATACCCTAGAATGTGACTATGCTAAGCTTACAAGTAAATAACAGTTTCCAACACCACACAAACTTACATTTTGGCCTGGTTGGTTTCACAGGTCCAGATTCCAGTGGTGAACTTTGACCTTCAGCATTCTCTGCAACGATCTTGAACACATACTCATTGTTTTCGAGAAGCTTGGAGGCTGTGTAAATGGTTTTCTCAGAAGAGACAGTTCCTGATTTGATCCACGATGTGCGCTTGATGTCTCGCTGCTCGATGACGTAACCTGTGACCTCTGAGCCTCCATCTTTGCTGGGAGGTTTCCAGGTCAAGGTCACAGTATCCTTTGTGATTTCAGAGAATTCAACAGGGCCCACTGGGGCATCAGGGACTTCTGTAATGTGAAAACAGAATAAGTTTATATTTTAAAGATGTAAATCCTGTTCTCACTCGAGTACAAATATTCAGAGAATATTCAACTTGCATAAAAGGATTAAAGAGTCAATGGGTTATATATACATTTTCGGTATCCGTTATATACAATACAGTTACCACAGCTATACAAGAATAAGCTTTAACCCTGCAAGTACAAACATTGTAAAATTTGATCTCATTATTAGTCGTACAAGCTCAAATAAAAAATGCGTTCTCATTTATCAATGATTGAAAGTTGACAGTAAGTTTGTTATCTTATTACTTTTGTAGTGAAACACTTAAAATTAAGAAATAATCGACGGGTAACCGTTGGTTATTGTGGTAATAACCAACAGTATGGAGTTCCGATGCGTAGGAATTAAACCACGAGGGAGTAGTCCGAGTGGTTTGATAACAAGCATTGGAACGACAACGGTTATTACCGCAATAACCAACCGTTACCCGTCGATTATTTCGATTCTACGACAATTCCACCACGAAAATGTGTTTCAATAACATCCGAAATATAGTGTCCGAATTATATGCTACTTAATCCAAATAATAACTAGATCCCTTAACACAGCTTAAATGTGCCTTTTCTTCTTGGTAAATCTTATTTTATATACAGAACAATTAAATTAACTTTGCTTCCAGTGCGTTAGTTCGGTTATAAGTACTTTAAGAAGAAACGATTTTGTAAGTTTATTCGGTAGAATGTATTCACAGCGCGTGCTAGGAAACAACCGTTGGTATATCTGGGTAATAACCAACGGTAAGCTCCCTTCTCATTCTAATGCACAAGCGTTGGTTATTGGTGTGCAACTGTGGTAGAATAATTGTTTCACACTACTAAAATGTCCTTAGTCATACAGCAAGTATTACCAAAAACAAAAATATTAATAAAACAAATAAACTTACCAATTTGTGATTTCACGACAACTCCCTCAGACATAAGGGCGTCTGAGCGGCCGATCTTGTTTTCAGCAAACACCCTGAATAAGTATTCCTGGCGTTCTTTGAGCCGCTGTACGCAGTAAGACGTGATGTCAGCGGTGGTCAAGGTGCAGCGACTCCATGTGGACTTCGGAGCCTCGCATATTTCAACGTAGTAGCCTGCGCAAGGGGATACAGTGAATGATGATTGTAGTGTAAGAAAGCACATTTCAACGTAGTAGCCTGCACAAGGGGATACAGTGAATGATGATTGTTGTGATAGAAAGCACATTTCAATGTAGTAGCCTGTGCAAGGGGTACAGTGAATAATGATTGTAGTGGGGTAATGAATAATTGTACACATGTATTTTAAATTTAAATTTAATCATACATTTCCTACAAAGTCTTGAAAACAATTAAATCATCTTGTGAAATAAATGGCATGCATCAAATCACAAAATGAAATTAATGATATACAGAAGATATTAGTCTGTTAATAATTGTGATAACTGTTTATAACATCATTAAAGAGGTAGTCAACTAAGCATGTGTACAGCAGTACGATTTTCACCTCACTGATATTTTCTTACAACTCACTACATAAAACTAAACATAAGAATAAAACAAACAAAAATTAAACTAGTATTTTACTACCTGTGATTTTTGCTCCGCCATCATCCAGGCTGGGTTTCCATGTGATCACCACTGAGGTCTTCTTGATATCTGAGAACACAATGGGTCCCTCGGGTGGCCCAGGCTTGGTCGCTGTCTTCTTCATCTCGACTGGATTCACCGTCTCAGCAGCCTCACTCTCTCCGACTTTATTCTCGGCAACGACTGCAAAGCTGTATTTTCTGCCCGGTTTCAAGTCCTTGGCCTTGTATTCGTCGTCTACTGATTTCAATTTGGCGATTTCCTGCCATTCTTTGTCGTCCTCCTTCATAAGCACTTTGTATCCGGTGACCTTTGACCCGCCATCTTGTTTGGGTTTTCCCCAGTTCAAGGTCACTGTGTCGTTTCTGATGTCCTTGACCTTGACATCTGTGGGTTTGTCAGGGGCACCTATTTCAATTAGAACAATTTTACAATTAAACTGAACGTATAGCTAAATTATTTTTTATTTAAACTTACTTGCAAATAAAACAGAGATTATCATAAAAAATCATATACAATATATAATTTTATTTTATACTATAGCATCTGATATCAACATGTTAAGCAGATACACATGTTTTACACTAACCACCAATAAAGGAGTTCCGACATAAGATCCATTACCAACGGTCTTTGCATTTAATCGTAATTCAAAATACAATACCCATTTGAGTCGCTAAATAACAGGCAATTAGGCCAGCACAACCTCACCTAATGGTTTCTGTGGTTTCACAAGCGTATCTGTTTCCAAGGCGGTGCTCTCACCCATCTTATTGAAGGCCGTGACCTTGAACATGTACTCCGTGTCGTCAAGCAGCTTATTCTGTGTCCAGATGGTGGTTTCTGCATCCACCGATCCAGCCTTCAGCCAGGTTGGTGTACGGACGTCACGGTATTCAACGTTGTAGCCGGTAACTGGGGAGCCTCCATCGTTGCTAGGGGGTCTCCAGGTCAAGATCACAGAGTCAGATTTCAGGTTTGAGATGTCAATGGGTCCTACTGGCTTTTCTGGTACTTCTGTAGAATAGAACACAGAGACTCAATGTAGCACACTCACACACCGACATGTATGATACAAATCTGGAGAGTCAAGGTTGAGAAATTGTGAATACTCAATAAAGGATCATTTTACTTTAAATCCTTAGACAAACAAACTAAAACAAACAGAAAGGCAGAGCAAACTATGTTTTGCAACTTATCACTTATAAATCTTACAATTTAATATAAATTTCAAGTACAATGAAGTGTAAAGATTTCATAACCACAACTTAACTATGACTTATGATTGTTTCTATACTCACTGCAAGTGCTCTTGGGCGCAGTGACAGGTTCCAGCATTTCCAGTGGCTTGCTGGTTCCATCTTTATTTTCAGCAGACACTCTGAACAGGTAGCTGGTTCCCTCTACAAGGTCCTGGACCTGATACGTTTCAGAGTCGGCTGGAATTTTCGCGACCTTGCCCCAGAACTGTTTGGATCCCTCTCTCTTCTCTATGAAGTAACCGGTGAGTGGGGAACCACCATCGTGTTCAGGTGGTTGCCATGACAATGTCAGTTGAGGGCCAGTGATGTTGGATGCGGTTAATGGGCCAATAGGAGTGCTAGGAGGTCCTGGAAGAATGAATTAAGGTTTCGGTGTATAGTCTGATATTGATGATCGTTAGCCCAGTTTTACAGTTTTCCACCTGATCATCCGTTTACAATTGGCGCAGTATGCAACCACAGTACATTGGCTTATTTCCTCACAGGTACCCATTTAGACATTGTGGAGAGGAGCAAGCTTGGTGACTTATGTGGTCACTTACTTCAAGCAATTGAACGGACTCAATGCGTATCAATAAGCCAGAGTCTTCCAATGCTAAACGAAAACAAATCATCAAAAACCTCATTATAACACATCATTGTTTCCCTGCTAATGACACGATTACTTTTGCCTGTTACCTCTCCTTCAGATAAAAACTCAAAGCCTTCTGTCCCATCACACAATCAATTCATCAAGGTCACTTTGAGGTCAAGGATACTGTGCCAAGTGGTCAGGAAACCATAGGGTTCGAATCCCGCTGTGAGGGTGTTCTAAAAATCTCCCTCAAAGACACAAAGTACTGGTTCTACCCAGGAAGCATATTCAAGAGCGTCTAAATAAGCCTTAGGATACAAAGCTATAGAGCTATAACAAACTGGTTTAACCCTTTAAGCGCTGGAACCAGATTTTGAAGGCCTTTGCAAACAGTTTGGATCCAGATGAGACGCCACAGAACGTGGCGTCTCATCAGGATCCAAACTGTTTGCTATTCTGATAGTATTCTTTGAAAAAAATTGATGAAAATGCTAATTTTAGAAATTCAGCAGATGACATTTTAGCAGACGACAAATTTCCCAGCATGCAAAGGGTTAAACTAATTTTATCATTCCCACTCACCAGCTGGGAACTGTGGCTTCACAGATTTCTCCGTCTCTGCAGCAGGTCCAACTCCCGCCTCATTTTGGGCTGCAACCGAGAAATAGAACTTCTTTTCTGGCAGGTCTTTAACTTTGTAAACCATCTCGGTTGGCTTCAGAGTGGCAATCTTCACCCATTGGTCGGATTTCACATCGAGTTGGCTGACAATGAAAGCAGTTCGCTTCGAGCCTCCGTCGTTGGCCGGTGCCTTCCATTCTAGAGTGACGGAGTCCTTGTCTACCTTTACTACTGTCAATTCTTGGGGTGCACTAGGCACGGCTGGAATGAACGTGACATTAATTATTTCAAGACAAAATTAAGAATATAGTAATTACTCTGAATTAAGAAAAACAAATTATTAAAATATACAGGTGTACAAAAATTTAGAGACAAAAAAACAGGTGTTTGAAAATTTAGAAACACTCTTTAAGATATTGTATATATTATGCAAGATATTATTTTGTTAAAAGTGTTCAGTTTACTAACATTTCCAGCACAATTTTAATAAAATATGGAATAATGGGCAAGTGTGACATTTTTTTTTTTCACACATGCCTTTAAAACAACAAAAATCTATGGATAAATCCCACTTTTTCATATATATCCTGATTTAAACACTGCTAGCTTCCAAAATGTAGACTTACTGATTTCTTTGCTTGGTTTGATTGGTGCTTCACCCTCCAATGGTTTGCTGGTTCCCTCCTCGTTAACGGCAGAAACACGGAACAAGTACTTGTTGTCTTCTATTAAGTCTTTCACTGTAAACTCTGTCACTGGGCCAACAGTTGTTCCAGCCTTGATCCATGAGGTTTTATTGGTTGGCTGGTATTCGATGAGGTAGTGCTTGATTGGCGATCCGCCGTCTGCTGTTGGTGGTTGCCATGAGAGGTCCACAGAATTCTTGGTTATGTTCTCAACCAATAGAGGCCCTTCAGGTTTACCTGGCACTTCTGTTAACAAATTATGAAACGTATTAAGTACTCACATATTTTACTTTGAATTTAATACTAAACAGATTTTGATGTTCATGTCTTATACAACGTTTGATTATTATTGAAAATTCCGGTAAATGATTTAAATACAAGATATATAAGGAGAAAATACATTTGAAAACAAGATGCTGTGTTAAATAAACACATATGCTCTCTGTGGAAGCCTTATACTATCAAGTCAATTTCCTGGGTAATACCAGAACTAGGTGTCTTTTGGGCAAACATTGAAAACACTCCCAGAGTGTGAATCTAACCTGGAACCTCCCAAAGGCATGGTGGACGCCATAAACACTACGCCACTGCTAGGTTAAATGACATAAAACATAATTAACCCTTTCCGACTATGCAACTAGCATTAAACCAGAAAATCCTACAAGTAACTCAAAGTCTGTTCAGGTTTTATGCTGTTTGCTGCTCATCAGTATCTTATGGTTTGAAATGAACCCTTTTAAACTTGAATCTATAAAGAAAAGTTTTTAATTTAATTTGATTTATTAAGGGACTGTAAATGGGTCAATATGAGTATGGGCGGTTTAGGGTGAAGAATGTTTTCCCCCAGTCTTACCAAATGGACTCTTGGTGACCACAATATCCTTGGTCTCAGTGGGCTTGCTGGCTCCTTTCTTGTTCTCAGCAATCACGCGGAACATGTACTCCCCTCCTTCCAGGAGCTTGTCGACAGTGAATTCAGTTGCATCTTTTGGCGCTTTGCCAGCGGAGGTCCAAGTTGGGCGCTTCATGTCACGCTTCTCGATCACGTAACCAGTGATAGGTGATCCGCCATCACTTGTCGGCGGAGTCCATTGCAGTTTAACCGAAGTTTTCTGGACGTCCAAGATTTCTACGGATTCTGGTTTTTCTGGTTCCGCTTATAAAAGCAAAATCAAGATTTTGTTTTGTTTATGTATACTCATCTTTTAATGCTGTCTATGTACATGTTCACTGTTTATGAATTATAGTTTGAATTCACAGTTCACAAATGATGTTATTGCTTCTTAATATTGATTGTTATAATACATTACCATAAAATCAAGATTCAAAATAAAATGCAAGACTAAAAAAAAAGAAAACTGACAAAAAAAAATGCAATTGAAATTAACCAAAGGATTGATGTATAAGCAGATGGACACAAACCTATGGGTTTCACTGGCTTGAACACCTCAGATGTCAATGGTTCCCCAAAGCCGACATCGTTCTCTGCCGAAACTCTGAAGTAATAGTTCTGTCCTGGTTCAAGATTCTTAGCCGTGTATTGTGTCATCTGTTTGTTCACCGTATCCAGGTCTTTCCATGTTTTACCATCATTGGAGACCTCGATTTTGTAGCCTTTTATTGGGGCACCGCCATCTTTCTTGGGTGCGTTCCAGGTCAAGGTCACACTGTCCTTTGTTGGTTTAGTCAATGTGAGTTGGCCTGACGGTTTGCTTGGAACTTCTGTAACCATGGAAACAATGTTTCATCAGATGTGAATCCGAGCAAACAATTGAATGACTGGTTGACATTAACTTTTACAAACACAATTGAGTTTTTATTATGACACAATTAAGAATCAAACTTGAAGAACATACAAACAATGGCTTAATCTGATAGATAAATTTAAGGAAGATCATCCATTAACATTTAAGAAAAAAGAAAATATTGAGAGTTCACTGCTGAAATTCACAATTCTAATGTTTGCAAGCATGATATCATTTGAGCGTGTGTGTGTGTTTGTGTCAGGTCTCCCCCTGAATCAAACTATTCTGTGGCCAAATTTACCTTTTTAAGTCTGAATTCTTATTATTTTGGATATTTTATTGGTAATTATAAAGAAAACTTGTAGCCATATGGAAATTTCTTTAGATAAATTTGCTTTTTTGTACACATTTCATAATTTGGCGAATGGTAGAGTAAGCCTGTATGTAACTATGTTCTAAGTGTTTTGTACACAAGTCTCACCAGCTGGGGCCTTTGGTTTGACCTCCAGTTCAGTCTGGAGTGGCTTCCCTTGACCTTCCACATTAATGGCCGACACTCTGAACAAATATGGCTGATCCTCAACCAGCTTTGCCACTACGTGGGTCAAAGTGCTGGCGTCAACTTCCGCCACTGCGGTCCAAGTCATCTTCTTAGCGTCACATTTCTCCACGAGGTACTTTGTGACTGGGGTTCCGCCGTCATACTTTGGTGGTTGCCATGACAACCTGACGCTTTCTGCCGTGATGTCAGAAACCTCTAGAGGACCAACAGGTACGCCTGGGACATCTGTGGTTAATAACGCATGTTCCGTTATGCTGATTTTATTTTATTGGTATATTTTTGTGTATCGTTGAAATGTTGATGCGCAATATATATAGGGTTGACTTTGATACTATGGTATGTCATATAGCAATGCTATGTAGTTTTAATGTAAATACACATTGATTTGTTTGTTTAGCAATTTATTTATGTAGTGTATTTGTTGTTTTTAATGGAAAATTAAATGCCATTTTTTTTTTAATTATATGTGCTAATACATACATTTTTTTACAGTAATAGCTTCTGATACTTTCAAATGTCAACATAAAAGAAATCCACATTAAGCTGTAGTTAACCACTCACCAGTTATGTGCGCTATAGCTCATGCACGTCCCATATTCCGCAGAAGTCCCATTTGTTCACATTCATGCGGTATATCTCATGCACGTCCCATATGCAGAAGAAGTCTCGTGTGTTTTCCACGTGTTGTGGTGCAGGCTCATTCATCATTCAGTCATGCATTGTCACTGTTGGACTTGGTGTCAATGTTAATACGGGTCATTCGAGCTTTGTTCTGGGAAAACTGGGCTTAATGCATGTGCGTAAAGTGTCGTCCAAGATTAACCCGTGCAGTCCACACAGTCTAATCAGGGACTACACTGGATTTTCGTTAAGGAGAGACTTTCCTTAAACTAAAAATTCCATCAAAGCAGAAAGTGTCGTCCCTGATTAGCCTGTGCGGACTGCACAGGCTTATCTGGAATGGCACTTAACGCACAGGCATTAAAACCCAGTTTTTCCAGAGTGAGGCTCATTCGGTCATGCAGTGTCACGGTTGGACTTGGTGTTAACCCTTTGCATGCTGGGAAATTTGTTGTCTGCTAAAATGTTGTCTGCTAAATTTCTAAAATTAGCATTTTCTTCGATTTTTTTCAAAGAATGCTATCAGAATAGCAAACAATTTGGATCCTGATGAGACGCCACGTTCTGTGGCGTCTCATCTGGATCCAAATTGTTTGCAAAGGCCTTCAAAATCCGGTGCCAGCGCTCAAAGGGTTAATACAGGATGCACACACAGGAATGGGTTCATTAAATTTGTGTTAATTTTACTTTGGGTTAAACAAACAATTGGGAATGGATTCAGATGGAAGTAATACAGATCAAAACTTAACACAATCTTCAAGTTTAAATATTTCTTTGCTGGTTTTGTGTAATTTTGCATTCCTAAAAACTGCCAATGTTTTTATACTGGCCATTTATTGCTCGATTAGAATACCTCCTTCTTATTTTTAAATGTTTTCAAGCTGTTAATTTTCATGGCTGAGATTTGACTAACAGTAAGATCTGACAAGAGTTATCATACTGTCAATGAACTCTTAGCCATGATCTTCAAGGAAAACAATGTATCCTGCTAGTTTTTTAAGTATTATTTGTGTTTATGTACATTTCTACGATTTGACTGACAATTAGATATGAAAAATGTTGTCATACTGTAAATGAATTCTCATCCGGGGCCATAGACAATATTTCCTACTTATGGGTAATTTTTAAAGTATTATTCTTGTACATGTTTTACTGAGTTTTATGTTTATGGGTAAATAAAGCCAAAATCATGCAATGTGGTAAAATTGTTTCTTAAATGTATGTACAATGCTGATGTAAATGTCAATAACTCTTTGAAAAATAAAGTAGCAAAGTTGTTCACTGTAAATAAATACTGGCAATTATTGTTTCCACATTAACCCTTTGCATGCTGGGAAATTTGTCGTCTGCTAAAATGTTGTCTGCTAAATTTCTTAAATTAGCACTTTCCTTGAATTTTTTTTTCAAAGAATACTATCAGAATAGCAAACAGTTTGGATCCTGATGAGACGCCACGTTCTGTGGCGTCTCATCTGGATCCAAACTGTTTGCAAAGGCCTTCAAAATCCGGTTCCAGCGCTCAAAGGGTTTATAATCATATATCTACCAAGACATTGGCTCAATGTGATACAATTAACTCTTTTACTGTCCACTTAGCTAAAAGGGCATATCAATCATATATCCAATAAACTCCCAAATTATAACCCATCCCTAGATCATTTTACCATGAAATTACTCTTTTAAGTACTTAAGCCAGCATAATATAGACATAACATCTCTTGTAACTCTTTTAGAGTGGTTTTGTACATGTACATATATATATAATGATTCTGTAATGCTTTACTGTGTTTTTATGTACAAAAGTGAGACGTTCCTAAACTATTCCGTTTGTCTTCTGTCTCTTTGTCATACTCAAATGATGCAAAGTCTGATTGATCATACCGGTAAATGCATTTTTGTAAAATGAGTTTCAAATTGATTTGATCATTGTAAAGGTTCACAGGGGCAATCTTTTATGATTATAATTATATTATCAAATCAAATCATCAAATCAAATCAAATTTTATTTTAAGTCGGTACATGTGTAACATGTACCGACTTAAAATCCAAAAGGATTCCTGGTTAAACAAAGACCTATTCATTATGTGTGAAGTTATCCTACATTAAATTTAAAGTAAATACTTCATAAAATAATATTATGTTTTGGAAAATATTAAAAATAAAACAGTTTTTTTTGCTGTTGATATGCCCATTTAAAACACACACTGTTTAAAGTGGCTTTGGAAGGGTAATGTATTGAAATAAACATGGCAAGTTTGCCGACCCAATACTGTTCAGGGATTCAGCAATTCGAACCACAGGTAAAATCCAGAGCTCCCACAACTTTACAAAATCCGGTATTATCTGTATGTATAACAAAATGCTGAAAGTTTCATTAAAATATAAAAAGTATGTGGTTTTGGTAGGATTTTTAATGGGTCAGCTCGATCAGTTAGTAACATCAGATTGGTGGGTTTTTCACAGAATCTAGCACATTTAGGGATAAATCTATTGTTCAGTTATAGACCTGGCAGGATAATTATCGGTAGATGGCGGTACATTAATAATTTATTCACTTTTGAGGAAAGTGTTCTTCTGTCATGCTCAATACATTGCTTGTAAAATTAACCCATTTATGCCTAGTGGACTCTCCCATCCTTCTAAATTGGATCAAATTATTTCCAAAATTAGGGATGTCTAGTATATTTATTTCTATATTTATAATATTTCTTACAGATATTCCTTTAAGCAAACAGCATAGACCCTGATAAGACGCCGCATGATGCGGCATCTCATCTGGGTCTACGCTGTTTGCCAAGGCCTTTTTTTCTAGAGGCTAGGCATAAATGAGTTTAGAAGAATTACTGAGAACACAACTTAACATTTAATGGTGGAAATTGTGGCGCAAAACTGCTCATTTATAGTCACATTAAACATTTAACATAAATTGATGTTTTGATATTCATAAAAATAGTTTTTGCTTTAACCCTTTGCATGCTGGGAAATTTGTCGTCTGCTAAAATGTCGTTTGCTGAATTTCTAAAATTAGCATTTATTCAATTTTTTTTCTAAGACCACTATCAGAATAGCAAACAGTTTGGATCCTGATGAGACGCCAAACTGGATCCAAACTGTTTGCAAAGGCCTTCAAAATCCGGTTCCAGCACTCAAAGGGTTAATTCTTGTTGTTTTGAAATTTTTATCAGTATTCAAAGAAGACTCTGAGACTTATAGATCCGTTTACTCATTTTTATAAGTGAAAAGGTTGTACACTTTTCACTGGCCATAACATGAATCTCAAAAAAAGCTACCCATTTTACAATTTAGAGCAAACATAGATTATGTTAACTCTTTCAGCGCTGGAACCGGATTTTGAAGGCCTTTGCAAACAGTTTGGATCCAGATGAGACGCCACAGAACGTGGCGTCTCATCAGGATCCAAACTGTTTGCTATTCTGATGGTATTCTTTGAAAAAAAATGCTAATTTTAGAAATTTAGCAGACAACATTTTAGCAGACGCCAATTTCCCAGCATGCAAAGGGTTAATGCAATTGCATTCCAAGTAAGAAACTATAAATGAGCAGGTGTTAGTCAACAGGGCAAAACACATAAACACATGCTTGATTAAATGATAATCTTTATTGAACATGTATATGAAAATAGTATGAAATATTTATCTATATGCAGTACATTATGTGTATGTATATGTATCAATACTATAATGCTATCCACTTGCATAGTACAAATATATTGCATAAAGTACTTGTCTAATGAGGTTTTAATGAACACTTGTACAACATCTAGCTATGGTCATATCTAATTAAGTAACTTTTATGTAACTACGACATGCTGTGCATGTTGTATCTACAAATGTAGAACATTTTGTATCTAAATAAATCAATATCATGATACTCATTGATCTAAATTGTATGCAGAATGAGTAGAAAATGTAATATATAATTTTATATATACATGTATACATGCTTTTTTCATGCAATGTGAAGTAAAGCAACATTACTGCATGAACAAAAATAAAATAAAAATAACATACACAAAATCATGTTGTTAGAAAATAATAAGACATGAAATCAACATAAATATAACATGCGATGCAATTCAAAATTTACACTGCAGCAGCTTTGTTCAACAGGCATTTTGGTTTGTAATAAAAATAATCCAAACAAATATATAATTCCAACTCTATTCTCAACATTGGTCATAATATTATGGGGCTATGGTGTATTAATGACGATATCATAACTTCATGACAGTGAATGATATGTTAACCCTTTGCGTGCAGGGAAATTTGTCGTCTGCTTAAATGTCGTCTGCTGAATTTCTAAAATCAACATTTTCTTCACTTTTTTTCAAAGACTGCTATCAGAATAGCAAACAGTTTGGATCCTGATGTGACGCCACGTTCTGTGGCGTCTCATCTGGATCCAAACTGTCTGCAAAGGCCGCCAAAATCCGGTTCCAGCGCTCAAAGGGTTATATTGCTTTTCTCTGATCTTGTTTCATATTTCGCATAACCAGTAAAATACAATTACGTTTAATGTGTGTTACAACCCAAGCATTACTTTGAATTTAAATAAAATGAAATACAATTAACAAACAATATATTTACAATAAAGGGAATAATATATTGTGGTTTCAAAATGAAGCTCAAATTTACATGTTTACTGGAAAGGTCTATACAAATTTATGTGGAATACATAAATGAAACATGGCAACAATATAATCATGAAATGGGTTCTTGATTAAATATTGCAACTAAAGCACCATTTCATCGACAACTGATTAACTTAATGCCAAATGTTAATATATATATATATATATCTGTAAATAAACACTCTATTATGTTCTGTGTAAATATAGTCTTCTTGAAAAGATGAATGAACTTAAATATATATTCAAACTTACCAACCATACTTTAAAGGATGGAAGTTTCTTACCATATGTACATGATTCACAACCTTTTAAATGATTACAGAAAATCCCTATATTTCTAAGATAACCTTATTCACACAAACATTGTACATGCAAATAATAAACAGAAAAAACGATTCTCAAAGTAACAAATACAAACAAACTGAAATCAACACAAACAACACACAAACAGTTAATTGCAAACAGGGTTTGTTAATTCGACTGTCACAGTTCAAAAATGCGGAACAAATGCATGAAACGTTTTTTAGAATCAAAAGGAAGCAACTCAGAAGTCATCTCGGGTAAGAAAGGGGGATCACTCCGATGAACCTACCGAAACCGCTCTTTGGTGTGACGGATGCGCTCAGTTCCCTGGGCTCAGAAATTCCCACTTCATTTTCAGCAGAAATGCGGAAGAAGTATTCTTTTCCTTCCGTGAGGTCCTTTACGACGAATGACGTCTCTTCGGCCGGAATGGTTGTCACCTTCATCCACATGGATCTCCCCTGTTCGCGACGTTCCAGAATGTAGGTCAGGACATTGGAGCCGCCGTCGTCCTTTGGTGGTTGCCATGACAACGATACCGTATCCCTGGTGACCTCGTCAATGTCGAGACTGGCCGGCTTGTCGGGGACATCTGTCAAATATAGACAATTAACCCTTTACCACTCAGATACACACTTTGACTCGTTTGTAGTCCCTTTGAAATAAAATTAAATTTCAGACCTTTCTTACTTTTAAAGGCTTCATTTCCAACCCTTAGATACTGATGAGCAACAAACAGCATAAAACCTGAACATACTGAGAGTAACTCGCAGGCTGTTCTGGTTTTATGCTGGTTGCAAAGAGCTTTTTTCAATTAGTCTCTGAGTAGGATAGGGTTTAGATCACTGAAACAACTGAAACAATGTAACAAGCACAACAAAACCTGCACAAGTGACATTTTTTTTAGGATTTTCAATTTAATTTTTCTAAATCTCTACTACAATTAGTTTTCGTTTAGAAAATATTGTAAGTGGTCTATGTGAAATGTTAATGTAAGCTCATCATTTACAAAGCAATGTGATGAAAATTGATTATTTATCATTGTTAAAATCTTTGTTACATGTTCAATTCTTACCTATAACTTCCACGTCAAATTCAGCAGCAGCAGTTCCCGCCTCATTTTCTGCAAGCAGGGCGTATACACCGTCATCCTCGCGGGTGACCTTCTTCACGGACAAGGTCGTTGATCGGTCAGCTTGGTCGATGGTCAAGCGTCCCTCTGACTGGACTGGTTTATCATCCTTGCTCCAGGTCAGGGAAGGCTTGGGCAGTCCGGACACCTGCACAGGTATGCGCAGGCTGGTTCCTGCTTTGAGAGTCACCTGCATGTACTTGTTGTCATACGTCAGTTTGGGTTTTTCTGAAAACCAACAACAGCACATTATAAACACATTAAATTGTGCAGTCTCAAGTCCAATCATTAAAAACACAATTACTATAATAAGAAACATAATGCTGTTGTAAACATTGGTCAAAGAATTCTCATTATCAACACATTCAAACACTTTGAGCCTACACAATAATGAAAACAAATCTGTATTCTCGAGAGGCATTTACCTATCTTACCCATAAATATTTAAGTACTATTCAATAATACTACAACTTGTCACAAAATCCAGCGGCTTGACTGACTGAACAGCGGACAGATAAGGGTAAATCTAAATGCTCCCCCTATACAAGTGGGGCCTTAACATTCCCAGTGTGAGATTATAATTCCCAGAGGAAGCTTAAAATTCCCAGAGGAAGCTTAAAATTCCCAGTGGGAGCTTAAAATTCCCAGTGAGAGCTTAAAATTCCCAGTGAGAGCTTAAAATTCCCATTGAGAGCTTTAAATTCCCAGTGGGAGCTTAAAATTCCTAGTGGGAGCTTAAAATTCCCAGTGAGAGCTTAAAATTTCCAGTGAGAGCTTAAAATTTCTAGTGGGAGCTTAAAATTCCTGGTGGGAGCTTAAAATTCCCAGTGGGAGCTAACAATTCCCAGTGAGAGCTTAAAATTCCTAGTGGGAGCTTAAAATTCCTAGTGGGAGCTTAAAATTCCCAATGAGAGCTTAAAATTCCTAGTGGGAGCTTAAAATCCCAGTGGGAGCTTAACATTCCCAGTGAGAGCTTAAAATTCCTAGTGGGAGCTTAAAATTCCTAGTGGGAGCTTAAAATTCCCAGTGAGAGCTTAACATTCCTAGTGGGAGCGTAAAATTCCCAGAAGGAGCTTACAATTCCCAGTAGGAGCTTACAATTCACAGAATGGGCTTAAAATTCCCAGTGGGAGCTTAAAATTCCCAGAGGAAGCTTAAAATTCTCAATGAGAGCTTAAAATTCCTAGTGGGAGCTTAAAATTCCCAGTGAGAGATTAACATTCCTAGTGGGAGCGTGAAATTCCCAGTAGGAGCTTACAATTCCCAGTAGGAGCTTACAATTCCCAGAGGGGGCTTTAAATTCCAAATGACAGCGTAAAATTCCCAGTTACCTTGCACTTCCAGCTGACCACTGGTCTTGACCGATCCCAGCTCATTGGATGCCTCGCAGGTGATGCTGGCGGCGTCGCGTTCAGTCGCCTCATGGATCTTGATACTGGCCACGAGGTCTGTGTAGTCCATCTGGTATTTCTTGCTCTCCTTGATCTCTGTCGTGTCTCGGAACCAGGCGATGGTCGGGGCTGGTTCCCCGCGTATCTTGCATTCCATGTACGCGGTCTCACCAAGGAGAACGGACACATCAGGTAGGCACTCCAGGACTGATGGCGCTTCTCCAACTGAAATCATAAACATTTCAAATATGAGACTCGTTCTGAGAAAACTGGGCTTAATGCATGTGTGTAAAGTGATGTCCCATATTATGGACAACTTTTCCCTCTTTTATGGTATTTTTTCTTTAAATGAAGTCTCTTCTTCGCGAAAATCCAGTGTAGGTGGAAAGTGTTGTCCCTGATTAGCCTGTGCGGACTGCCAAGGCTATTCTGGGACAACACTTTACGCACAAGCGTTAAGCCCATTGTTTCCAGAATTAGGCTCATATGAAAACCTGTGAAGCAGTTACTTGTGAAAGAAATTCTAGTTGTATGTGAAAGGTATACTTGTCACTTGTAAAGGGTATTCTCTTTACTAATGCAAGGAATACTTGTCACTTGGGAAAAATGTTTTCCTATCAACTGTTATGTGTACGTTTGTCCTGTGAGAAATGTATTCTTGTTGCTTGTGAATAGCATATCTGTTACTTGTTAATGACATTTTTTTTAAAAGATATGTGTATTTCAAATGCAGTGAAACAAAAAAAGCCTCTTTTCTCTGGTAGGCATTACAACATGGTACAACTTTGTGGAACAGAAATTACTGACTAGAGATTAATACAAGCAAGTAATGAATTATGATCTTAAAATGCTCTTCATTTATTATTTACAATATGCGGTGCTTATATACATAATTATTATTGGAAATTGTAATATAAACAATCATAATAAACTATGATCGTAAAATGCTCTTTATTTACACTGTGTGGTACACATACACATTTGTTAATGCAAATAGTAATATTAACAATTCATAGCACACAAAAAATGCTTCCAAGAAAATTACCAAACACAAACCAACAAAAAACAAAAACAAGTGTAAGCCCAAACTCACCAATCGGTGCTTTGATTGTGATGTTTTCAGAAACGTCAGAAGGTTTCCCTGAGCCCGCTTTGTTCTCTGCAGTGACTCTAAACTCATAAACCTCCCCTTCTACTAGGTCCTTGACAGTGTATTGACTTGTGGGTACTTTCTCTCCCTTGCTCGCTGTTAGCCACTTTTGGCTCGATTGTGCTTTGTACTCGATGACGTAGTTGGTCACAGGACTTCCACCATCTTTTGTGGGTGGGGTCCACTCCAAAGTTGCTGAGTCATTTGTGACTTGAGTGATGTTTGGCACCCCAGGTGAACTGGGCTTGTCTATAATTTAAACATACACCGATTTGTACACTGAATGTTGCACAAAAGGTTCTATACAATTACATATAATACTTAATTTCTAACAATGTCCATTATAGCGAGAAAACATACACTTGTCATCAGTGAAACAAGTGGGAAAACTTTATTTCAATATCAAATGCATAAGGTGAAAATGCAAACAGCTATAATCTTCCAAAACCTAAGCAGACTGGGCAAGATCTGAATTATGTAACAGAACCATAACAAGATAAATACAAATAAAACAAAAAAAATCGAAAAAGAAAGTGTCTTACCATAAGCGGCTTTCGCTGCAATAGGATTGGTTGGCTCTGATGGTTTGCCAACTCCAATGGCGTTCTCTGCGGCAACGCGGAACATGTACTCCACGTTTTCCGACAGGTCTGGCACAATGAACATCGTATCGGCTATCGGCTTCTTGCTGACCTTGACCCAACGGTTGCCAGGCGACTGGCACTTTTCCAGGACGTAGCCCGTGATTGGTGAGCCGCCATCTTTCTGGGGCACTTCCCAGGTCAGGGTCATGGAGGTCTTCGTGACCTCCGTTGCCTGGAGATGAGTCGGGGAATCTGGGACATCTGCAAACAGGAATACATGTCATAAATATGGTAACACATTTTTTTGCACACTTTAATAAATGACATTTCTTGTTGTTTTTTCTTCCTTAAACACATTATTTATACTCTGGTAATATCTATATTTATTAAAATCAATGCATTATTGCATAACACAATAAGCTTAATTTTGACATGATAAATATCAACCCAATAGTTAAATAATAATCATACATGGACTAATTTTGAGTGCATTTTAAGTAATATGATTTTACTGGTTATAATGGGTCAAAATAAATACTTTACCGCCATATATATGTGAGCAAACATCCAAGTGCATAAAAATCATAGTGTCCCATTGGAAAATGCTCAGAGTAGTAAACATTTTCAAGAATTTCAACCTACCGAACGGACACTTGGCCTGAATGGGAGCCTCCAGTTCGGCCGAGTCACCAAGGCCAATATCGTTTTCAGCTGCGACACGGAAGAAGTACTCGTTTCCTTCAAGCAGCTTTTGTACAGCGTAAGTGTTGGTAGATCCTGTCACTTTGTCGACTTTGGTCCAGACGTTTCTCTTGGCATCGCGCTTTTCGATGATGTAAGCGCTGATGTCAGTTCCGCCAGTGCTGGTGGGCGGTTGCCATGACAACACGATGGAGTCCTTCATCACCTCGGTTACTGTGAGGTTGAGAGGTTTGGAAGGCTTGTCTGAAACAACAACAATGCAATTGTTGTAACTGAACACAACAATTTATTTCAAAATTCATCAATATATGATATAGTTATGACTGAGACATATTTTTTTGTTTACCAGACATACAGACAGTACGACTGCTATATGTCGCCTTCTTTGAAATGGGGGCACAAAAAATGAGGATTCAAGCTCATGGTTAATCAGAAAAAAATATATCACAATTGAATAATGAAATCTTCCGAACAACCATAAAGAGCCCTTAGTGCATGTTATGGCAATATCTGAAAGATCATCTTAATTTCATAATTCTAATCACCTTTGACATTGACATCAAAGTCAGCCACAGCCTTTCCTACTACATTTTCAGCCTCCACAGTGTAGAGACCCGTGTCGTCTGCTGTTGTGTTCTTGATGGTGAGAGTTGTCTTGCCTTCCACGGTCTCTATGGTTATACGGCCGCTCTTCTCCACTGGTTCTTCATCCAGCAGCCAGGCGATGGTTGGGTTGGGAATTCCACTCGTGTTCACGGGTAGAGACAGCGTGGTGCCCGCTTTCATGTTTTGTGCGCTCTTGAGTTTATTGTCATAATCGAGTTTTGGATGTGCTGTAAAAGCAGGAAGCGTTCTTATAATACGGCTTTTTTGTTTATTATGGTAGGAAGCGGGCTATTGTCGACTTTGTAAATGTATATAATGTTATTCTAATTAAGCCCTAATTAAACAAAAGAGACAAAAAAAATGTTTTTATTTTTCATTTCAATGCTTAATTCTGAATGGTATATCCACCAACATGAACTGTCTTTAATATCCTGATGAACAAACTGTGTATGCAAATAAATCGTAAATATTAATTACCACTTTTCCATTAATGCAAATAATTATACATGATATTCGGGAAAGTTCAATTAAACGATGCAAAATGCTATTCAACTCTGAAATGGATCAATACATAACTGCTTCTTTTTACAATCTGGATGTTAAAAAGAGACCCCCATAACCACTCACTATGTACAGCCAGGTTGCCTTCAGACTTGACCTGACCCATGGGGTTAGCGGCCTGTACGGCGTACATTCCTGCGTCCTCTGGCTCCGTCTTGTGGATGACAAGGGAGGCAACCTCGTCCTCGTAACTCATCTCATACTTGGAGCTCTTCTTTACTTCTTTGTTGCCCTTGAACCTGTAAAAAATCACAATAAACTTAATATTTTCCTTAAACAATTCCATGTAAAACCGAAAACTTTTGGCGAAAATAAATGCAACATTTTGTGCATACAGACCCCTATAACCATTGATTTATTAAGAGAGTTCAGCCCTACATACCAGAACAGCCTGCCAGTAACTTGCACTCTGTTCAGGTTTTATGCTGTTTGCTGCTCATAAGTATCCTAGGGTTGGCAATGAAGGCTTAAAAACTTGAATCTAGTAAGAAAGGTCTTAAATTTAATTTGATTTTCTCAGGGACTACAAACCCCTCAAAGTGCGTATGTGAGTGGTAACAGGTCAAATTTCTGTACCATTTGATTTCTGCCTCTGGCTCTCCAAGGTCAAGATCACATTCCAAGATGGCGTCCTTTGGTGCAACCACTGTAACATCACTGAGTGGCTCTAGAATCATGGGTGGAACGCCATCTGTAGCAAGATAAGAAAAATATAATGATTTGTGCAGCATTTTGTAAACAAATCAATGTTCTTCACAATTTTATACATATAGATCTATATTTATAACTTTCCCCAAAAATATCTAGATGCTGTTTAGCACTGTATTACCTTTTGTATAACAATTTATTATCTAAAGTAGAAATCTCTAAATTGTGTATGCATACTTTTTTTNGGTCATTTTTTTTTTTTTTTTTTTTTAATTTTACACGTTAATAAAATCCACATATATCTACTATAACACAAAGAAATTTCTAAATATATTTTGTATTTATATATTTTTCTAAGGATAAAATGCTCACATGAACCACAAGCACTAATCAATAAACAAAATTGAATAAAGAAAAAACAATGAAAATATCAGCAACAAAATGGCAATCCCACATACCCAGTGGGACCTCCACCTTCACACTGGCTGACACATCACTGGCTGGTCCAGGGCCAGCAGGGTTCTCTGCCGTGACTTTGAACTCGTATTCTTCACCCTCACGTAGACCCAGCACACTGTACGTGAGTTCCTCGACCGGCAGGCTGTTGGCGCGGTGCCAGGTGGGAGCTCCAGGTTTGCGGTATTCGATGACGTAGCCGACCGGAGCGCCACCCTCTTTGCTGGGTGGAGTCCATTTCAGCACAACGGAGGATTTGTCCTTGCCTACGACCTCGGGCTTGCCAGGCTGGCTCGGTTTATCTGAAGGGTAACACACATAATTTTAATACGAGGAAGGTAAGTTGTAAATTGTTGGTAATATTTAAAATAACAATCTTCTTTGACTACTGCTGTAAATGCCAACATACCAATGCATATGCGTAAAGTTTCGTTTCAGATTAGCCTGTGCAGTTTGCACACGCTAATCGGGCACCAAACTTTCTGCCTAAACTGGATTTTTCCTACGAAGAGACTTCCTTTAAAAGAAAAATACCATTTAAGCAGAAAGTGTCGTCCCTGATTAGCCTGCACAGTGTAATCTGGGACAACACTTTACGCAAATGCATTAAACCCAGTTTATGCAAAACGCGACTTATTTAATTGCAAATAAATTATCCAAATTAAAGCAAGAAGCTTACCATATAGATCCTTTGCCTTGACTGGTTCAGATGGCTCGCTGGGTTTGCTGTCACCGGCCTTGTTCTGAGCGATTACGAGATACTGGTACGTCGTGTCTTCAGCAAGCTCCTTGTCACTCAGACTGGTCTCAGTTACAGGCTTCTTGGTGACAGAGATCCAGCGATTGGCGACGTCTGATTTGCGCTCCACCAGGTATCCAGTGATAGGGGATCCCCCATCTTTAGTTGGCGGTTGCCAGGCAACGGTTGCCGTGGACTTGGAGATCTCTGTGACCTTCGGTGCTTCTGGGGCATCGGGCACACCTAAAAGAAGCAGAAGTCAGTGAAATTAAATCATCACATATATACTAATGGATTTCAAATTGATCAGAAACAGTGAAAATAAAGTTTCAATTGTCGCATTTACGGATTTTTTTTCCAAATATGACAGAGGTTTAACTTTCGACCAAACAATTAACAACTTTGACATATTAAAATATATCAATTTCATAAGTAAATGTTACCATTATAGCAAAGTCATTCAATTAAATAACAAAGACAAGTATCCATGAGTGAGTGTAAAAGGGTGGATAGAATAATGCTCATCATATTACCATGTATCAGATAAATAGTTTTGCCATCTACTGTCAATACTTTCAGTCAACTGGGCATTATTTTGATGCATAATTGGCTTTTACTAAATTCTTTACTTTGTGCATTGTAGACAAAGTTAGTAAAATAAAACCTATTTAAATACCTGAAGAGAAAAAGTTTGACAGCACATAGATGAGACAAAGTGATTTAGAAGAGACAAAGTAATTTAGAAGAGACAAAGTGATTTAAAAGAGACAACGTGATTTAGAAGTGACAAAGTGATTTAGAGAGACAAAGTGATTTAGACGAGAAAAAGTGATTTAGAAGAGACTAAGTGATTTAGAAGAGACAAAGTGATTTAGAAGAGACAAAGTGATTTAGAAGAGACAAAGTGATTTAGAAGAGACAAAGTGATTAAGAAAAGACAAAGTGATTTAGAAGAGACAAAGTGATTTAGAAGTGACAAAGTGATTTAGAAGAGACAAAGTGATTTAGAAGAGACAAAGTGATTTAGAAGTGACAAAGTGATTAAGAAGAGACAAAGTGATTAAGAAGAGACAAAGTGATTTAGAAGAGACAAAGTGATTTAGAAGAGGCAAAGTGATGTTTTTCTTACCAAATGTTTCCTTGGCAGTGACAGGCTCGGCTAGCTCTGCGAATTCTCCAACACCGACCTCGTTTTGGGCCGCCACTCGCAACACGTACTGAGTGTTTTTAACAAGCTGGGTTACAGTCAACTCGAGCGTAACTGAGGTGCCGGCAGGGTTCCATGAGCGCCTGTTGGCTTCACGCTTCTCAATGACGTATTGCGTTATCTCGCAGCCTCCATTGTCCTTTGGTGTCTCCCAGTGCAGCATGCATGATGAATTTGTGATGTCAGACACAGAGAGATTCTCGGGTGCTGACGGCTTGTCTACAATAAAAAAATATATGTAAATTAGTCTATGATGGTTGCATTGCACCTATTAGCTTATTGATTAAGCATGTATACGCTTACAGACAGAGACTATCTGGAATCCATATCCCGGGAGGAAACCGGTACTCCCTGAAAGGGGATCAAACTTGGAACCTCGAAGATAGACACACCAGAATAATGTGCAACAAATAATTTAACTCAGGACAGTTCCAACTCAAGCTAAAATAAATATGCATAGAGTAAGAGTAATGTTAATTGCTAAAAAAACATAAACAGTTAATTTATAAAGTATCAAAGATTTTGAAAAGGAATTGTAACATTAAAATAATGATCAAATCCTAAATTGTCGATGAATTGTATCCAAGACTTTAATGGGATACATCAATCATATGAATAAGTAATAATAATGCCTTCAATTGTACTGTTATTGTACCTAGAACGTTGAGTGTTATAGTCAGGGTAGCTTTGCCGACTGGGTTTTCGAGTGTTAGAGTGTATTCGCCGGCATCTGTGCGAATAACTTTGCCTAGTCGAACTGTGGTCATGTTTCGGATAGTCTGCACTTCCATGCGTTTCTTGTCGGGCAATTCGCCTCCGTTGTATGTCCACGTGACGGTTGGTTGTGGGCTGCCCATGAATGGAATCTCGAACGCAGTAGATTGACCTCGTTTTAAGGTAACGGTTTCGGTGAATTTCTTGTCCAAAAATAATGCCGGTGGTACTACAATGGAGCAATGAAAGTTAAACATCAGTTACATAACAGATAGTTTATTTTCGAATTAAGCATATACAGCTCATCGTCAAAAAAATAAATAATGCAATCATAAATACACATGCGTAAAAAATAAAATAAAAAATTGTATGCTTTTTTTTAAATGTATGATTATAAATGTTGCAAACATTTAAGACAATTTAACGAAATGTCAAACAAATATACAAATGAGACATAGTAAAAAATTTACAAACAAGATGATGCTTAAATGTGTATACCTTCCACAAAGACGGAGGCCTCAGATTTCAGTCCCTGAACGATGACAGAATATGGACCCTCATCCTCGCCATCAATATCACTGATGTGTAACCTATGTACAGGGCCATCATCCACCATCTTGTACTTATTGCTAGGCGACAGCACCTGGTTGCCACGGTACCATTTGACAGGAACATCCGGCTTGTTCAGCTCACATTCTAGCACGGCTGTGCCAGGCAGCTCTCCCACCTCGACATCCGAGAGTTTGCGGATGAAGTCAATGGGCGCTTCTGCAAACGTGAAATTTTTTAAATAACATCATGGGAAAAATGTAATATAAATGAGCCGCAATCCTTGAGAACATGGCTTAATAAATGTGAGCAAAGTGGCGTCCCAGATTAGCCTGCCACAGTCTGTGAAAAGGTGGTTTAATGCATATGCATACAGTATTGTCCCAGATTAGCTTTTGAAGTATGCACAGGCTAATTAGGGGGACACTTTCCGCCTACACTGCATCTTTGTTTAGAAGGGACTTCCTTTATACAGCACATGCAAACCTGGGACAACACTTTACGCATATGCAATAAGCCCCGTTTTTTCAGAGCAAGAAATAAATATAATTATGTATAGTTATTAAATATCTCCCAACTCAATATCTGACAGCTTTCTGTGGAACTCAATCGGAACTACTGTGAACATGAACAACTGAACATTTGCAAAAAATAAATATGCAGCATAAAATAAATATTATTGTTTTAATTAATCATTTAAATCCCTTTCAAAAAGAAACTTTTATCTAATACAACAAATTGCTTTGTATAATTTTTAAATACTACAATAAATAAAATGCCTTGAGAAAGGGGCATAACTTCAGCAATTGTCGATGTTGTGGTAAATTAACAGATTAGTCAAACCTTCAACTGTCAAAGTGATCTTGGATGAAGCATCGCCGACTGTAACTTCATAATCTGCGGAGTCTTCAGGTCCAACGTTAGCAATGTGCAGTGTATGAGTTGTGTCCACAGACTTGGGTTTGATCCTGTCTGTGGCCTCAACAGGGGAGCCATCTTTACGCCACTCGGCGGTGAGGTCCGGTCGGGTGACGGTGCATTCCAAGGTCACGTCTTCACCCTCTGTGATCGTCTTGTCCTCGAGAGGAACTTTGAACTCTACAGCCTCATCTGTGCAGAGAGTGAACTAGTATTGGATTATCATATAGTATAGCATTAAAAAATGGACAATGTGAAGTATATCTTCTTTTGGAGACCAGTCATCAGCATCTGTGCAAAGCTCATCGAGATCTTGTTAATGTCGGGCTTTCAAGGAATCATTTATACATATGAGCCTAGCTCTGTGAAAAGAGGGCTAAATGCATGTGCGTAAAGAGTTGTCCCAGATTAGCCTGTGCAGTCCGCACAGGCTAATCCAGGAGACTCTTTCTGCATAAACTGGATTTTCACCAAGAAGATTATTCCTTTAAACGAAAAATACAATAAAAGCGGAATGCGTCGTTCCTGATTAGCTTGTGCAGACGGCACAGGCTAATCTGGGTTGACACTTTACGCACATGCATTAATCCCCCTTCTCTCAGAAGCGCATCTCATATAAATCATTCTCAAATCAGAATGCCACAATTTTAGGAGATTTCTTAAGTTCAACATTTATATTTAACTTAACATGTATTCACATTAAGTGTTTTTATTGACAATCAGCTTAGGGAAACGTTATATATGAATCAGGTAAAAACAACATTGCAGCAAGTGTCCATAAATACATACAGCAAGTGCAACCCTACCTTTCACAGTGAGTTTGGCAGTACTTGACTTGTTGTATACATTGTATTTATTGACCATCAGCTCAGGGAAACGTTATATATGAATCAAGTTAAAACAAACACTGAAGCAAGTGTGCTTAAATACATACAGCAAGTGCACCCATACCTTTCACAGTGAGTTTGGCAGTGCTGGACACGTTGTCAATGGTGACGGTGTAATCTGCTGCATCATCGGGGGTCACCTTGTCCAGATGTAGCGTGTGCAGCGTCTTGTCACGTCTGATGTCAAACCCATCGGACACACTGATTGGCTGGCTATTTTTAGTCCAGACAGCAGTGGCATCTGGCTTGTTCACTTCACATTCGAGAGTTGCAGATTTTTTCTGAGCCACTTCTAGGTCTTTTAATGGGGCCACAAATACCACTGGCAATGCTAAAAAAATTACAATGGTCAGTAATTCATTTTGATAGTTGACCATACAGTAATCCCTCTCACAAAAATGATTACAAATTACTTAAAAATAAATTATAACATGATGTAAAATTTAGAAATTAACTTTAAATTCTACTTCCTTCCACAATGTAAGTAAAATTCCATTGAACATTTATTAAAGTTAAAAAAAAAAAGGTTACCTTTAACAGTTAGTTTGGCAGTGGATTTTGCATCGTCAAACGCCACCGTGTATTTGCCTTCGTCATGAAGTTTAGAGGTCTCAATGGTCAGTTTGTGCATCAGACCCTTAGATGTGACCTTGACCCTGTCACCAGGGACAATAGCCTCATCGTCAAGGTACCAGGTTGGCTTCTTGCCAATCTTGTTGACCTCGCAGGTCAGTGTGACTTCGTCTTTTTCGGTTACCTCTGTGTCTTTAAGTGGTTTTGTGAACTTGACTTGTTCTTCTGAAAAAAAAAGAAGTTTGTTATTATGTATATTTCCAAATATGTCCAAAAAAAAATTATATATATGGGTTAGATTTATGTAAACAATATTCTCTGAGAAATTCATTGGAATCTTGTAATTTATGGACATGCAACTAATAAAGAAAAACTTTCAAAATAAACAACAAAAGCGTAAACTGACTTGATGTTATCTGCAAGATTTATACAAATGGCAACATAAAAGCTACAGCCAGTCAAACATTATTGACAGCTTACAACCTGACAAAGTGACTCTACCCTACCTGCGTAGAAATTATAACAAACCAACCTTTAACGGTGAATGTTGCAACAGTGGATACGTCGCCACAGACACAGGAGTATTGTCCTGCGTCCTTCAATGTCACGTCAGTAAACACAAGCTGATGGGTCTGGAGGTCCATGGAAATCTTGAGGTTCTTGTTCGCTCGGACTGGTTTTCCATTCACCAGCCACTTGACTGGTTTGTTTGGTTTGTTGAGCTCGCAGGTCAAGGTCGCAGTTTTGTCCTTGTCATAGGCTACAGTGTCTACCAGAGGTTTGGTAAACTCCACAGGGAGTTCTGTAAAAGAAAAACAAAGTGGAATTATTCCATGATTTGGTTTTGTAGCTGGTTTTATCTTTTTAATAACACAGTGTTTTCATTAGGAAAACCTCACATTATAAATATTGATAAAATCTATATAAATAGATTTGTGCAGAGACTGGCAAAGGATTTTTTCACGAGATAAATTATCATGACCTCTAATATTTCCTCTTATATTTCTGGGATTCCCATAAAATAAATTTAGTGCTCCTCTATTCTAACATTTTATTATTTAAAACATTTGCTTTATAAAAAATACAGTAATATTACAATTTTTATTTAATTATCATTGATATTTATGATTTATATACAGATAAATAATATAAATACAGACAAAAAATACAGCAGTAAATTACAGATAATGAAAAACAAATTAATTGGCAGCATCTTTAACGTCATAAATATCACTATGTTCCTGTCCAATGGCAATATATAGACTTCTTTTATGCTTTTGCAGGTATCTTCAATCCTTACGATGAATTGAACTGCAATCTGCCAGAGCATGGAGGTACATACCTGTGACCTTGATGGTGCATTCAGTGCTCAAATCTCCACAGACACACGAGTATTTAGCAGCATCGTCCAGCGTAGCCTCGGCCACCACCAGCTGGTGAAGGTACGTATCCATGGACACCGTGACGCGATCATCAGGTTTCACCTCCTTTCCGTTCTTCAGCCATTTTACAGGCATGTCCGGCCTGGAGAGTTCACAGGTTAAGGTCAACTTTTCTTTCTCCTTAACCTCTTGGTCGTCAAGGCGTTTCTTGAACTCTGGGGCTTTTTCTGAAAATAATGTAGTTACTGAAAAATACATTTTTAGGAACAATGAATGAACAAGTATTAAACATATTCACATTCTGGGGCTTTTTCTAAAAATAATGTAATAACTGAACATTACATTTGTTGGAACAATAAATGAACAAACCATTAAACACGTTCACATTTTGTGATTAATGAAGTCTGATTACACACAGTTTGATTACACACAATTTGTGTAAGAACAGATTTCCCTGAAATGGACTAAAAGTTATATTTATTTGTTTCCTTAACAATCTTAAGTGGGACTACCCTAACTATTCCAATTTGTCAATTTCGAACCAATTTAAAAATGGCATAACTTTGAGATAGCCTTAAATAGGAGTAACTTGATTTTTATGTTTAAAAATAAAATTTGACAAAACTGCTAAAGGGAATCTCATTTAATCTCCACTCTCCATTTCCCACAATTCTATTCACAAGTCAAGCTGATAATGCCACTCCTACCTTTGATTTTCAGCACAGCAGAAGACTCCGTCTTGTCGGGCAGACAGATCGTGTACTCGCCCTCGTCTTCGGGAATGGCGTCCAGAATCTGGAGCACCTGTCGGTAGCGCTCACACAAGATCTTGATTCGATCACTGGGCTTCAGGGGCTCGCGGTTTTTCATCCAGTTGACTGGGATGTCCGGTCGACTCAACTCGACGTACATCTCGATGTCCTCGCCTTCCTGACCCATCAGGTCGCTGAGGCGGTGTGTGAACTGGGCGGCCGGCTCTGATTGTCGGAAAAGTGTGAACAGTTTGATAAAGGCGTTACAGGGATACACTAAACAAAAGTTAAAATGCATCAAATTGCATTTTTTATAGTCTAAAAAGACTCATGTCCATAGGGCATGGATAGCCCCACAATCAACTTATGTCACAAAACTCCACTCATGTCAAAACACGCTGTTTTATGGCAAGTTTTGACTTTTGACCTCTAAGTGGGAACTTGACCTTGAGTTATGGAGACAATGATACATGTGACACGCCCTCACTTAATGGTGGTAATTTGAGGTAAGTTTTTTTTGTAATTGCTTGATGAATGCCAAAGTAACAATCCACAAAAGCTGTTTTAAGGCCAATTTGACCTTCAAACTCTAAGTGTGACCTTGACCTTTGAGGTAGGTATACAGGTATTAATAGTGACACCTCGTTTTAAGATTGTTTATATTTGTGCCAAGTTACTTTTCAAATCCAGCAATATATGGTTAAGTTAAGTCAGAGAAAGGAATTTTCTGATCGACATTCGTACAAAGGGAAAGGGACAGTGCAACTGCTTAATGCCGCCTTTGTCCAAAATGGATTGGGAGTGGGGATAACAGAAAAAATTTAATCTCAATAAAAAAAAAAGAAATAACACCATGAGGAAAGCATCTTTTATTTCAGTTGAGAAACGTCAAGATTTCTAAAAACCTAGCAAATTAAGCAAAGCGATCTGACAAGAAACATCATCAAAAGTCTTCCCACCTTCAACATAGAGCACGGTAGTTGTCTCTATATTTCCAATCATGCATGTGTACTTGGCCTCGTGGTCAAGGGACGCTCGTCGGATGGTCAATTTGTGTACGTTGCCCTCGACGACAATCTCGTAACCATCGGCGATGGTGACTTGTTCCCCGTCGCGCAGCCACATGGCCGGCTTGTTGGGCTTGTTGACCTCACAGGTCAAGGTTATTGTGTTACCTAGGTTACACTCCAACTGTTCTTGCAAGGGCATCGTGAACTCAAGAGGAACTTCTGTGAAAATATTAACATTTATCATTCAATACATTAAACAAATCATTGAATCAAGATTAAGTCCTAAATATCTGACTTCAAGTATTCTCTAGCATTGTTTTTTTTTTCATTCAAATTTAGGTCTGGTAGGGGGACACATTCCCAATGGAAAAAAGTATATATTTTCAACATTAAGTTCATCTCCCATAAAATTCTATAAGTTGAACCATAGTACAGGTAATATTAAAAACGCTTTTATTCTCGATTTTTAGGTTTCTGTTAAAAAAATAACAAAAACACAAATATCTCAATTTTAGTAAAACAAAATATGATTTTTCCCAATCCACAGGGACTCAGCCCCATAACCAAAATGGTGGAAAAAAAAGAGCTGTGTTTGTGAAAACTCAATGCCCCCTACTGCGCTTTTTGACCCATATATTTGACCATGACCTTGAAGGATGACCTTGACCTTTCACCACTCAAAATGATGTGCAGCTCCATGAGATACACATGCATGCCAAATATCAAGTTGCCATCTTCAATATTGCAAAAGTTATGAGCAAGATTAAAGTTTTGGGACAGTCAGACACACACATACAATGGCAGACAGACAGACAGGCCAAAAACAATATATCCCCTTTTTGAAAAAAAAGTGAGCATAAAAACACTGTCTTGATTCAATTATAAGGAATGTAGCTCTAATATAACAGAGAATAGAAAGTAACAACATGTTCACCTAAAATAGAAACGAGGAGTAAAGCTTTCTTGATTGTCCTGCAGTTAAAATAACATAATTTGTTCAACAAAATTAAGTGGTATTTTATCACTTAATATATTAAGAGACAAATAAGCAACTTATGCTCACCTTCTACGAAGAGAGGGGCAGAGCTTTCTTGATTATCCTTCAGTTTAATCGTATACTCCGCCCGATCATCGAGAGTAGCGTTCTTGATAGTGAGGCTATGCTTGCGGCCATCTTTCTTCATCACGTATTTATCCGACGGTTCGAGTTTCTCGCCGTCCTTGAACCAGCGCGCAGGAATCTTGTCGTCGGATACCTCGCAGACGAATATGACCTCGTCCCCTTCCTGGATGGTGGCCTCATTGAGGGGAATTATGAACTGGCTCGGCGGCTCTGCAGACGGGAAAACATGAAAGGTTACACATCACCAAGAAGCACATGATCCAACAACATGTGTCCCAGACTGCAGGGCTTTTTCATTCACAACAGAGCTCTAGAGATCGTGTTGCTTAAATTTTTTAATTTGCCCCTTTTGAACATACAAATACTTAAAACACCAAAACTGTTGCTTTTAGTGCAGTTCAATACATATGACCCTCGCTCTGAGAAAATGGTGCTTAATGCATGTGTGTAAAGTGTCGTCCCAGATAAGCCTTTGCAGTCTGCACAAGCTTATCAGTTTCGTCCCAGATTAGCCTTTGCAGTCTGCACAAGCTAATCAGGGAAAACACTTTCCGCTATTACAGCATTTTTTCTTTAAAGGAAGTCTCTTCTTAGCAAAAATCCAGTCTAGGCGTACAATGTTGTCCCTGATTAGCCAGTGCAGACTGCACAGGCTTATCTGAGACAAAATCTTAAGCACATGTATTAAGCCCCGTTTTCCCACAGCAAAGCTCATATATAGTCCACATAGCCTTGGCATCATTCGGACCCCCATAAAAAGCCCTGGAGTGGATAATACTTCCAAGATCATAATAAACCAATTGATATTACATATAATATATATAGCATTCCGTTATAAAATAAATAACACTCCAACATGCCCTCAAGACAATTTTTTAATAAATCAGGCAATTTGATCAATGGTACAGGTGGCAAGTCAAGACATACATTACCAAAGGCATGCTACTTCTATATTAAAAAGACAATACAAAATAAAGCATTAAATATCACTGACAAAACTGGTTTTAATCATAATAATATTTTGATTTTTTGTGTTCTTTTTTAGTTATAATAAAAAAAGAAAACTATTTTTAAATTATCAAAGATTTAAATAAATAGTGATCACAACGCAGCTTATATTAAGTAATATTTTAAAATTTGATTTTTAAGACAGCCAAAGTGTAAAACCCGCAATAAGAAATTTGCTTTTATCACTGTCACGAACAAAAAATAAATAAACGAGCAAATTCATTGAATTGATATCCCCCGCAAATTTCAAAATTTTGTGACAGACGGACTGACGGAATGACAGACAGACAACGCCAATTCTATATCCCTCCGCCTTTGGTGGGGGAAAATAAAAATTGCAAGCATGTTCATACAAACCTATGGAAACATGTGCATGCGGCAGTTTTCTCAAACTGCGGATAGTAACGACATAGTCGCCATAGTCAGACATGCACAAGTCGTGGACAGTCATGAGGTGCTCCCGGCCGATGCGTCTGATCTCGTACTTACTACCCGCCCTCAGCTCGTCTTTATCTTTATACCATGTAACCTCGACGAGCGATTTCGAGGTTTTACATGTAAACGTGGCCAATTGTTCGACGGAGCTGTGCCACTGAGTGTGGTGACGTTTTAAGTTCAAAGAGACGTTAATGGGTAGCTCTGGAAGCAAAGGATTGTGGGTAGAGGAAGTGATGAGGTCATCACACAAAGTGATGTCATGGCAGGAAGTGACATCACCATGACTTTGCACATTTTGATTTCAGTCATGTTTTTATTAACAGTTAGCACAATGTTTTATTGCCGAGTCATTCCACATGCTCATTGGTTCATTCATATTTATTCACACTGGTGCAGGGTTAGTAGCGCTGTGTAGGTTACACTCCACATTATTTCCTGGTTAGTACTCATGCACTTACATATAAATAATTGTTTGTACACAAATATATGAATGTCTTGATTATATAAGATAAATAATAATTAAATATGTACACTGGGAGGGAATGTTGTATAATATTCAGCTTAAGATAACCTTTCACACTATCAATACTGTTATTAAGTAAAAGTACATTCAAACTACATTTATGAACGGAGAACATAAAATTAAAAGGTGATATTAAATATCACACTACAAAAATAAATACTGATTTATTATCTTTAAATCTCTGAACATGAATCTTAAACATTAGCTTAAATATGAATACATTGCCATCAACACATTTCAAGGACATAAATGCCAAAAAGCATTTCATTTTTATTTATATTAACACAAAAAAGTATCTTTGTGCATATCTATGCTCAATTGCTGGTTAACAGTGCAACTTTGTTAAAATGTGCTTTATTAAAGGCAACACCATTGTTAAGTGTTTAACGTAACAAGTGAAAAAAATACAAATTTGACAATAAAGTCAAATAACGGGATGAAAATGACACAAGATTTTGCGTCAGCACAGACCTTCTAAAAATAGCAAGGAAGAGGAGGATTTTTCCGAGGAGTCAATTTTTAGAGTATACACGGCTTCATCGTATATTTCTAAATCATGGATGGTCAATTTATGAACCGTCCCTAAAACCGTCATTTTGTGCTTTGAGTTTGATGTCAGTTCGACGCCGTCGCGGTACCACGTGACTGGTACGTCATTGTGCGTTAAGTGGCATGTGAACGTGACGGACTGGTTTTGGTGTAATTCAGACTGGCGGAGAGGCGTTAATATCTGGACTGGTACCATGCTCATTATGTTACCTGGAACAAGCAGGGAAACAATCTGCATGCAACATAGTATTCCACAACCCAAATGCAAACCGATTACGTGAATAGGTGCATGCAACAATTAAATGTAAATACATGTAATTAAGGTACTGATAGTTATTCAAACCATTGTGGTATTATCCCAAAATCTACATATTTGTTGATGGTTAGATGAAAATGATCAAATTGTATGGTCCAGTTTCTAGCATAGATGTTCATATATAAAAGCTTTCTAAAAGAAGCAATTTAATTTTGAAGGTGCTTGTTTGAAGGCATTAGGTGAACATTCATTTTGAAAGCGATTGCAAAATGTGCCTGGTTTCTTTAGTTTTCAATATCTGTCTATAGCAGTCAATGTTTGCTTTTAAAGCAAATAAAATGATGTTGCATGCATTTTTAGACAGTAGTATGTAGTCGATACTTTTTCATTATACTGAAATTCCATAAAGCTTTAGCAAGAATATATATCAGTGAAGTGCATTACATGTATCTAACTAGCCTGCTACTTGAACAATGTGATCCCTTAGAACAAAACCAGGTGAAACAGTGCATAAACTATATTTTCAAATCAATTTCTGAATTAAAAGAACAATAGCTTTGCAAGTTGTGTTACTTCACGATGAAGTTTTCACGATGAAGTTTTCAGTCTTGTTTTTTATGACATTTGTTCTTTTTGTACTGCAAGCTAATTTTTTTGTTCACTAAAGCTTTGCAGCCATACTGCTTTGGATAGCTAGTCTTATAATATTAATTCCGAAAGTGCAAAACACTTCTTCATAAAACTATAATATAAAACAAATTTTAACTAAGATCATTTACACCATTTTTGATAGACTGGATGGTAAATACAATATCTGTACGCTATTTACACATGCATTATTTGTATAGCATTTATACATGCAATTTTTGGATACCATTTATTCATGCAATATTTGAATACCATTTATTCATGCAAAATTTGGATACCTTTTATACATGCACTATTTGATTTACATGAAGATTCTCCAGTCTTCTAGTACAGTTACACTAATATAGAGGTTTACAACATGCATATTATTATATCCTACATTCATCCGGTGTATAAAATGCTCATGCTTCTATATCCCTTTGCATGCTGGGAAATTTGTCGTCTGCTAAAATGTTGTCTGCTAAATTTCTAAAATTAGCATTTTCTTCGATTTTTTTTCAAAGAATACTATCAGAATAGCAAACAGTTTGGATCCTGATGAGACGCCACGTTTTGTGGCGTCTCATTTGGATCCAAACTGTTTGCAAAGGCCTTCAAAATCCGGTTCCAGCGCTCAAAGGGATATTCAATATGATAATAATAGTGTACAACATGCTATATCTATTGCTAGTGCAGAAAGCATCTGGGCTACATGCAAATAAGCTGCATCAGAGATGAATAAACATAATTGAGCCAATCTCTTGGAAAACCAGGCTTAATAAATGTGGGCAAAGTATCCTCCAAGATTAGCCTGTGCAGTCTTATAGGACCGCACAAACTAGTATTGGACGACACTTTATGCACAGGCATTAACCCTTTGCATGCTGGGAAATTTGTCGTCTGCTAAAATGTCGTCTGCTGAATTTCTAAAATTAGCATTTTCTTCGATTTTTTTTCTAAGACCACTATCAGAAAAGCAAACAGTTTGGATCCTGATGAGACGCCACGTTCTGTGGCGTCTCATCTGGATCCAAACTGTTTGCAAAGGCCTTCAAAATCCGGTTCCAGCGCTCAAAG
Source organism: Dreissena rostriformis (assembly GCA_007657795.1). NCBI lineage: Eukaryota > Metazoa > Mollusca > Bivalvia > Myida > Dreissenidae > Dreissena > Dreissena rostriformis. Next base: position 17,806 of record VMBQ01000396.1, on the reverse strand, counting down.
GGTTAAGTCCGTTTTTTTCGGGACTGCAGCTCATATGATGATGACTATCAATTGAAATGTTTAGATTAGGAGCATGTGAATAGTTTGCAGTTCATTTTAAAAGTATACATTGCTGGTTGATTTGCTGTGAAGCATTTAAATAGTTACCTATAATAAATATTGAAATATGAAGAATTAACTATATATATAAAAGCAAAAACCTGCAAATAACAATGCCATTTTTCTATATTTTCCTAACCAATTCTCAGATAATACATATAAATTGCTTTGAACATAGCATACATTTGTATATGATTATGCTAGTGTCATGCATTTTTAAATGCATAATGACATAAAAGTGCACTCAAAATAAAAAGACATTAAAATAAATAAGAACTTTCATGCATAAAAATACTTCATTCATTATGAGAGCTTTATTAATCACATGAAAGACATTAAGAAACTAATTAAATATGAGCCTCGCTCTGTGAAAAACGGGTTAAATGCATGTGCGTAAAGTGTCGTCTCAGATTAACCTGCGCATTCCACACAGGCTATTCAGGAACCACACTTTCCGCCTAAACTGGATTTTCATTAAACAAAAAATACAATTAAACGCCGAAAGTGTCCTCCCTGATTAACCTGTGCGGACTGCACAGGCAAATCTGGGAAGACACTTTACGCACATGCATTAAACCCCTTTTTCATAGAGTGAGGCTCACATGTTATCTGAAATATAAAATGGGCCCAGTTTGGTGGATTCAAATCAACATACCATCCAGATGTAACTGAGCCGAGCTCTTTTGGTCACCAACAACGACCGAATATTCTGCCACGTCTGATTTGTCAGTGTCCATGATAACAAGCGTGTGCGTAGTGCCATCGTCAATCAGCTGATGTTTCTCACTGGGGACGATTTTGGCGCCATTTTTGAGCCATGTGACTGTGACGTCAGGTTTGTTTACCTCGCATGTGAAATACGAGGCCTTGTGTTCTTCGACATGCTGTTCTGTGAGGTCTGCTACGATCTCAACTGGGATTTCTATAAATAGACAATTAGTAAGGTCAGGCACAATCTCAACTGGGCTTTCTATAAATAGACAACTCTCAATTATTGAAACGTATTATTTGAGCATAAGGGGATAAATAATTGTTTCACCAGAATTTTAAATTAAACTTTAAGAATGCCATGTTAAGTAATTGAATACATGAATACATTTCGTCTACTGAATGTAATAACTAGTGTAACTGTCATTTTGTAAATTTTTTAGGAGAACATATTTTCCAAAATACATTAAGAGCGTTTACGTTATTTTGCAGACTCAAAATATTTCAGCTTTGCAATTATGGTAACTTCTCATTTCTTAATTATTTATTTTTTAAATGTCAGTAACACTAATTTTAAAATTCAGAAGCCAATATGTCAATTTTGAAAATTTAGTGAAAACAGTATTTTTACCATAAATGTTGTATTAATATTTAAATAGTTGATGTATGACACCAAAATAAACACAACAAGAGCTGTGTGTGTGTGAAACACAATGCCCCCTACTGCACTTTGAAGCCGCATGGCAGCTATTTTAGAAACAAGGTTATATTTTGAATGTAAAGGTCACAGTGACATTGACCTTTGACCTAGTGACTTCAAACCATGTTTAATTGTAGATGTCAATGAGATGCATGGACATGTAAGTTTAAATAACATAGACCCACGAGTGTTCATTTTATGAGCAAGGTTAAAGTGTTGGGACAGAATGACAGACAGACAGAAAGGCCAAAACCAATATACCCCCTCTTTTTATAAAAAGGGGGCATAAAAATGGAAAAATGTAACGTGTATAGAAATATCAGTAACATAACTTATTACATTCAGTAAACAATAAGATGACATACCTTCAACTGAGAGGTTGGCTTTCAATGTTTTGCCTTCCACTCTGGCCATGACCTCTCCGGCGTCTGGCAACACGGCGTCCTTGACAACGAGTCTGTGGGTTCGACCCTCCGCATAAATCTCAAACCTCTCGTCTTCTTCGATCTCCTTGTTCTTAACAAACCACTTCACAGTTATTCCCTCTTTGTTCACTTCCGTGACAAACTCCGCGACGCCACGTTCTTTCACGGTGACGTCACTCAAAGGCTTGACGAAGTCCGGTGACAATTCCTGTACGAACAGTGCTGCACTGGATTTTTTATCTCCAACCAACACTGATATCTGGCCCTCATCGGTAACTTCAACGTCTCGGATGATCAGTTTGTGCGTTTTGCCGTCATCTACGAATTGCATTCGCTTGTTTGGTCGTAGTTCTACGTTGTCCAAGAACCAGCGCACTTTGTCAACAGGTGTGGACAGCTCCAATGAGAATTCTGCGTCGGACCTCTCCAATACAGAAACGTCGGACAAGGGTGCTGTGAAGTTGGCGGAGACTTCTGAAATATGCAAAGAAATGTTAATGATTATAATGATGATATAATGTTGTTAAACTGATGACAGCAATCATTTGGATCATTTATAACCATATCAAGTTTTATAACTCCATAATTCATATAATGCATCTAATAAATCCAAATGAATGTTCATTGTCAATATTTTAATGTGATACATTGATTTATTTTCAGCTTTTCTACATTAAGCACACAACTGCTGGACCCTATTTCTTAGAAAATTATTATTTTTATTATTAGACATAGACAGTTTCAAAAGATGTCATACAAAACCCTAAAAAAAGTGTAATCACCTTGAACAACAAGTCTGGCTGATGACGATGTATCGCCAAACGTGGCCGTGACCTCACAGTTATCACTTGACGTAAGGTCTGCAATAGTGAGTGTGTGCGTCACGCCATCGTGCTCCACCTTGTACTTGTCAGACTCGGGCAGAGGCTTGTGGTCAAGCGTCCAGACGACATCGACCTCGTCATCGTTGACCTTGCAGGTGAAGGTCGCGTCCGTGTTCTCTACAGCGTAGGAATCATCCAGCTGTACTGTGAACTCCTTGTGGAGAGCTACACAAACAAAGTGTTCAAATGTTTATGTAAAATGGCCAAATCGGCAAATTTGCACCAAAATGTGAAAACAATATCCACTTCTCACAAGTTCTCACACAAAATTGAAATGTTGTTATGGGAACTCTAAAATATAGACAATGGCCAGCATGTGCCAAAAACTTAAGAAATTTTAGATCATAAGGAAATGTATTGCAGAACTGAATTAAAAAGATCATATATCCCATTAGAATGTAACTTTCTGCAAAGTGCAAAATCCAGCTCAAAAACTTATCATAAATATTTGAGAAGGCTTACAAAGCATTTCAAGTGCATCCCTTATCCCTTCCCCACTCACAAGCAAAGTGAAAATGGCTATATGCAACCAACATAAAACCAGAACAGCCTGGGAGTAGATCGCTGTCTATTTAGGTTTTAGGCTGTTTGCTGCTCATCAGTATCTTTGGATTTGAAATGAAGCCTTTTAAACTTGAATCTATTTAGAATGGTCTTTAATTTAATTCAATTTTAGGGATAACAAACACCTGAAAATTCGTCTCTTAGTGGTTAAAGGTTAACCGTGTCTGTCTGCTTACCTTGCACGCTGAGAATGGCAGACGTGGTGTACACGTCAAAGGTACAAGTGATTTCCCCTTGGTCTCTTGGTCGGCACTTAGACACCAGCATGGTGTGTCTCTTGCCGTCAGACTTGATTGCGTGTTTGGGGCTCGCTTCAACTGGTTCCCCTCTGATGCACCATGTTACGTTGACATCGGAAACCGAGAATTCGCATGTGAACTCGGCGGATTCTGTTTCTGTGACCTTTACATCCTTTAGAGGTACTGTCCATTCCCACTAAAAACATATTTTACATTTTAAGGTACTTACGATTAACTGTTAAAGATTCACCCAGTTAAGACTGAGAGCTCTGTAAGTCAAATTTGAAGCTCGTCCTATGTCCATGCCCTTGACCTCAAACTGACCTTGAACTTGGAAATGCTTAACTCAGCAGAATCAAGCCCCTCATAAGTTAATAACTTAAAATTGAGTGAGACAACTAATGGCAATTTATGTTTACCATTCTTTAGAATTATGACTGAAAACTGAGTGAAATTCTTTTATCAAATAAACTGATAAGAAAGCATTTCAAATGCAGATTCAATACCCTTGACCCTGGGAATGCTTAACTTATTAAATTGACAAGACTAATTGCAACAACTCCTTTTCACTGTACTTGAGCTTCATAACAGGAAAACTGAGTAAAAGTTTTCTTTCAAAGTGACTTATTCCAGTGACCTTGACTGCCAATACTTACCTTGACCTTGGGTATGCTGAGCTCAGCAGAATGGAGCTATTCAGTTTACTTCTTAAAATTGACAAGACTTATTGCAATAACTTGTTTTTACGTTGTTGTTTTACATAGATTCAAACCAAAGTTACTTTCAAATTAACTTATTCCAATGACCTTGACCGCAAAAACTTACATTGACCTTGGGAATGCTGAGCTCAGCAAAATCAATCTTATAAGTTGCAATAATTCTTTCTTGACTGTTCTTTATAGATTCACAACCCAAACCAAGTAAAAGTTTATTTTCAAATAGACTTCCAATGACCTTGACCACCAAATCTTACCTTGACCTTGGGTATGCTGAGCTCAGCAGAATCGAGCTCATCAGTTGTGATGTCTTTCTTTCCGCGCTGGTACGGTGCAGGCTGGATCTCCTCGGAGGGAGCTTCAGCCTTCTCCAGTTTGCTGGGCGCGGATCTTTCAAGCTCGACCTTCTCCCGTTCGATCGGCTCAATTGTGACTGGTTCGCGCTTTCCCTCCAACTGAATTAGGACATTGCTCTTTAAAATGTGTGTCAGAACAACATGTTCATATTTATTTTGGAACAACATGCTGATTTAAAAAAAATCCAAATTGCTGATGTTGCCAATAGTTTGATAGTGTGATGTAAAAGAAGGTATAAATTGATTTTAATATGGTTTGGTGTTTTTATAAGTATGTGGCATTGCACAGGTATTTTATTAGAACACAAATGTGTAACTGGTAAGGATAATAACAATGAAGCAACATCCTGGCAATTACAGGCAGAATTTATAATGAGAGCTGCAAAACATACAATTTTAGATCTTGCTTAAAATGTGATAAATATAAAAATATCAGTATGATATGTCCTTTTATGACTCACTAAATACTTTTAAAAATATAAAATACTCAAAATATCAAATACAAAAATATACAAAGAAGTATTTGTTTCGTTTGTATAATTTCTTACATGTTTACATAAAAAGGCAAAATAAATACATGTAAATTTAAGCGCTAACAAAGATATATAAATTCTCTCCATTTTCCCTTGATTACACAGCACAATTGGTACCTCGGACATCCTGCGCTTCTGCAGGATCTGGAACGCGACTGGTTCCTCCTTCTCCTTGAAGAGTTCTTTCTGCTTCTCCTCGACCGTCTCCCCTTCCTCGAGCTCCACGTGTCTCAGGTTCGGTAACCAGTCTGCATCTATCTCTGCATCGTCTCGTTCATACTCCCTGTGGCATCAAGGAACAAATTGTACATACTCTGGGTTTTCTCTTTCGTCTTTGTGCCCAGAAATGTATGGGTTTATATTTATTCTTATTAGTGAAAACAGGTATATGCATGTAGAGCTGACTCATTTCGATTATGATTGTTATTGAATTGTCCATAAAAACACTTTGACAAATGGGCGTTCTTGTAAATGTATTTTTTTGTCAGTTTTTACTACTGGTAAACAAAATGGAGAATACACTTGAGATTATAAGGTTATAGTGTTTCATTAATTTAAGTTTATTTTGCAAGTCTCAGTAAATCTCTATTTTTGTTTAGAAAACTGAGACAACCTCTTTGTTTAATAAGAAATAACATGGTATTGTGATGCCTTTTGGCCAAAGCTTCCCCGGAAAAACAGAATTTTGAACAATTTTTACTACAACACATTTTTATATAATAATAATGTAAGCAATTATAATACATGCTATATCTAATAGCACTGACAAGGGGGTTGTAGGAACATAATAAGACAATTATTTCTAACCTGTGTTTCAGGGCTGCTTTCCAGTCTGCAGCCTCCTCGGGATTTGAGGTCACGATCAAGGTCGCTGGAATCTCCACTCGGCCATGTTCATTGGTCGCGCTGACCTGGTACGTGCCAGCATCTTTCTTTGTTATGTCTTTGATCTCCAAGATATGCTCGCCAGTCTGCTCATTGTCTATGATGTTGAATTTGTCGGAGGGTTTCAGTTTTGACCATTTGCCTTTGGACCATTCAATCACTGGGCTCGGTTCCCCTTTGACCTTGCACATGAAGATGGCTTTGTCACCTGTGAAGTTTTAATATTTATAATGTAGCTCCACAAATAAATATAATCCACTCAAACTAAATTATTTAAAATTTAACTTTTATTTCTTTATTTCTGTTAAAGAAGTCATTAAGTGCTTTTATTTAGACTGCAGTCATTGAGTGGTTAAGTTGACAAACTGATCGTCAATAGTTTTTATTACAATAACCTTATATTTTAAAACTACATTATTTTACAATAAATACTGAATTACCAACATTACTGGTCATTCAATTACAAACGGAAACAAAAATCATATTCATATTTTTTTATTTGGAACATTACGCTCACTTACCTTCCAGAATGGTACACTTAATTGGTGTCTCCACAAAGGTCGGTGCTTGACCTCTGACCTCAAGTTTGGCAGCACAAAGCTCCTCCCCTCCGGCATTCTGAGCAACAGCCCTTATTTCTCCCTGCATGTCGGGGGATGCATCTTTGATGGTCAGCACGCAGGTGCCATCTTTGTTCTTCTCCATGATAATGGTCTCACTGGGCTCAAGTTCTTTGTCGTTGAGGAACCTAGAAAGGTCAAGGTCAGAATATAACCTACACTGGTCAAGGTCAGAATAGAACTTACAAAGGTCAAGGTCAGAATACAACCTGCACAGGTCAAGGTAAGAATAGAACCTACACAGGTCAAGGTAAGAATAGAACCTACACAGGTCAAGGTAAGAATAGAACCTACAAAAGTCAAGGTTAGAATAGAACCTAAAAAGATCAAGGTCAGAATAGAACCTACACAGGTCAAGGTCAGAATAGAACCTACACAGGTCAAGGTCATAATAGAACCTACAAAGGTCAAGGTCATAATAGAACCTACACAGGTCAAGGTAAGAATAGAACCTACAAAGGTCAAGACCAGAATAGAACCTACAAAGAGCAAGGTCAAAATAGAACCTTCACAGGTCAAGGTAGGAATAGAACCTACACAGTTCAAGGTAAGAATAGAACCTACAAAGGTCAAGATCAGAATATAACCTACACAGGTCATGGTCAGAATAGAACCTACAAAGGTCAAGGTCAGAATAGAACCTACAAAGGTCAAGGTCAGAATAGAACCTGCACAGGTCAAGGTCAGATAAGAACCTTGCAGGTCATCAAGTTAAAATATAACTATAAAGACTTTCATTGTTACTGAGGAGCCTACACAGGTCAAGGTCAATAAGGAACATGCAAGTTCAAGTGTAAGGTCACCTGGTTTAAGTATAAATAATAAAGACTTTATTTGCCACCAAGTAACATACACATTTCAAAGGGAACTTAGAAGTTAGAACAACACTAGAAGCAATTTCCTTGCCGTTGAGAGAAATTCAAAATATACATTTATATTGTTATAGTGCTACTATAAATGAAACTAAGCAATAAATGTTTTTCTTGGTTTTTCCCATTAAAGTAACCTGTATTCTTACAAAAATACCTTATTTGCATATTTTTTATCATATGGAGTTTTCAAATGATTCTTGATATTTACAAGATAAATGTTTTACCTTCAATAAAGAATTTATTATATATACTGATTTCAGCCAGTGTGTGGCCATTAACAGAGGGTCAGTCAATGAAAATTCACAATTTGTGTCAATCAGTCAATTAAAATTCACAATTTTGATCAATCAGTCAATGAAAATTCCCAATTTTCGTTAATCAGTCAATTAAATTTCACAATTTTTGTCAATCAGTCAATAAAAATTCACAATTTTTGTCAATCAGTCATTGCAAATTCACAATTTTTGTAAATCAGTCAATGAAAATTCACAATTTTTGTCAATCAGTCAATGCAAATTCACAATTTTTGTCAATCAGTCAATGCAAATTCACAATTTTTTTCAAAAGGATGTACTCACCATTTGACTTCAGGCATCGGGAAGCCCTCCACCTTACAGTCAAACTTGGCAACCCCGCTCTCTGGGGCAAGAATGTCAGACATCCTCCGCATGAAACTAGGTCGCCGGGCAGCTGTAAAAGGTTAAGTGACAAAGCTCAACAGAGTAATAACACAGTAACAGAGCTTTGACCAAAATGTCAAAAGAAGAAAGTGTTAAATAAGCTGGTCAATATGAATATAAGACTGGTAAAATGTATTAATATGAAGAAACCGGGTAAAAACATGATATATAGGTCAAGTTAAGATTAATCGTTAATATCTCATGCACAAAATTGAAAACAACATGAGTCAATGCAAAAGTGTTGTTGGGTGTTTCCAACAGGTCAAATACCCTCAACATGTATCTTGTTATTCCAGTGAGGTTAGTTTTCAAATTGAAATTTTACGTCTTACCTATTTTAAGTATGATCAAATTCAAATGTTAATTTTCTTAACATAATGAGTGATAATTTTATAAAGGACAATACACCTTACATTAAACAAAAAATATTCTTTAAAGGTCATGACATTAGTTAAGTTGAAATATAAACAATAGCATGCATAAAATGTGACATTTATTTTCTATTCCATCTTTCCAATCATTAACTGTAGCTTAATATGAACTTTTCTAATTTTGAAACAATTTTCAGAAAATAGTGCTCAATGGCTATGAAATTCACAGACCAAAGTTGTTATGTATAAGTTAAAAAAATTATGCTCAGACATAATTAAATTTATTAAGTTAAGAAAACATACTTACACTGCATATTATTAAGAAGATGTATATGTTGAATTCATAAACATGTATTAGTATGCATTACCGTAAATACGCGATTATAATGCGCCCTTGTGTTTAATACGCACCCCCGAGTTTGGTCCAAATTTATCGGTAAAAATTGAAAATCCGAGTAAAATACGCACTAACAAAATCAGTGTCCAAAATCGGCCATGACGCTGTCATTTCCGAAAAAATGTGTTTAAACATGTTATTCCATGAAATGTTTAATCTTCTTTCGTGTTTTATTTCAGATAGAAGATTCCTGTTTAAAGTGATCGCTGTCATTTGTTCTCTCACATGTTAAATGTCTTTATATATTTTGTCCATTAAGTTTATTTGAACGTATTATTTTAAACAAAATGACATTTAGAGCAATACTGGTAATTATTGACCATATCGGCAAGCTGTTGCATTCGCACATTTGCATCTCTTTTGTCAAAACATCGCAGTCTAACACTACTGATCATGTTTTCACAATAACCAAAATTTAATCCAGTCTTGACCAGATTTTCTGGTAAATCAGTACACAGTACATTCGACAGTGTATACACCCACACTAATTTTCGCGCCCTTTTAGACAAAGACTTGACAGGAAAATAAATGAGAAATAGATGTTGCTAGCGTAAGCGTCGGGTAAGCAATAAAATAGGAAAAATCATTACACGCACGCTTACATGCGTATGGCGTGACGTTGTACATTGCCGCATGGTTTTCGCAGGCTTTTTGTCGGGGCAAAGATAATGCTTGTGGACATTTTATTTAAAGCCATGACAATTACCGTAAGCACAGTTGCCCCCCCTTTGATGTAATGGTGTAATTCAAAATGGCTGACACGCAGCGAATAACAATGATTAAGTTGAACATTTTCACAGGAAATATTTTGTTCTGCTCTACATTCGTATATTATACGCACCCCCTACATGAAGAAAAATTCGGCAGGTAAAAAGTGTGTATTATATTCGCATATTTACGGTATTAGAATCATGGGTTATGTTATTGCGAAAAAGAAATATAAATATATGAAATCCATCCTTCAATTCAAACATAGACTGACATTTAAAATAACACATAAAATGGAGAAAAAAACAACAAAGTTGACAGATAATATAAACCTGCATGCAGTGCTTAATTGTGCTTTGAATGAAATCAGAAAAACAACAGAAACAAACGTTAAAACATTGTTGTTTGTCACATTTGAACCAAAAAGTATTTTAATTCAACACTCCACACTCATGCATACAAAACATAAGTTGTTAATAAATATCTGCAGATAATGTTTAAAATAAAAATTGCTCGGCACGCCAGGCATTTTCAAAATCTGTGTCACACTAGACTGCAGTATGCTTTTATGCATCGTTCAAATATAAGTCATATGATGCATAGCACTTGCTCCAATATACGCCTTACCCTTTTCAGTTTTCTGACGTTCATCTGCAGTTTTATCTGTCAAATCAACAACAGTGTCTACTGAATCAGCTGTATCATTATCAGTGTCTTCCAGGTCTACATCAAAATCAGTGTCCACCCTTTGTTCTGGCTCAGATAGTTTATGGCTTTCTTCTACATTACAAGATACAGCAGTCTCTGTATCTAATGGTACAGTTTTGCTATCTAATAGTAAACTTGGTTGTTTCTCAGTTTCATCAAGAACCTCTGGAACTATCTTTCTTTCAGCATCACCTTCTTCTATTTCTTTATCTCCAGCAACTAGTTTCTTCTTTTCTTCGACTTGAGCTTTCTTGGGTTCAGCAACTGTTTCAAGCTCAGCAGTTACAGCTTCAATGTCCTGATTAACTGTTTCAGCTACTGGTACTTCTTCTACAGCCACATGCACATCTATTGTAAACCTCTTGGGTTTAGGTTGAGCAGTTTTTGTCTCTACAGTGCCAACTGTAACATCAAATTCAAAGTCTGACTCTTCCAAGTCTTCCTGTCTCTTCTCGACCGCTTCATCAGTTTCAACAGAGAAATCAAAACCATAATCATCTCTAGCCGAGATTTCTCCTGAAGGTCTTTCATACAGTTTTACGTCATTCCCAAGGTATGGTTTTGATTCGGGAACCGATCTTGCAATGTCAGGTTTACTGATGTCAATGACTTCTTCATCTTTCTCAAATGGCATTTCTTTCTCTATTTTCTTTTCAGTAAGATCTTGCTCAGCATCAGGAGCAAGCTTTCTTGGTTTATCAGCTGGTTTTGGTTTTCTCCCTTCGACAAACTCTTCATCATCATCATCATCAAATCTATCTAAGGTATCAACAAACTCAGCTGATTCAGAGAACTGTGTATCTTTGACAGATTTTACTGCGTCAGAGTCAAAGCGCATAGCAGCATCCTTGCAAGCTTTAAAAGCGAGAAAAGGGAACATGTGTCAAAGGGAAAACAATGAATATGTATACAAATGTTAAAGAGTAAAATGTTTTCTTGCTCACTTTGTAAGATACCAGTTTTCATATGTTAATTGTGAGGAAAAATGAAGACACTATATGAATGAAAGTTCTCCAAAATGACTTTTACATACATGAAATACTTGATGATATTGTACTGATGTCAATCTTTTTCACTGGCAGCTATATTTAAGGTAAAAATCTTCTAAATAACTTTTTTATAAACATACTGGTATGCAAGCGTTGTTTGTTTCTCATATGTATCTGATTGATTGAATTAATAATTATCATTAGTTCCTTAAAATACATATTACATTTTCATTAATTGCCAACAGTTTATTAATAAGAACATTACAGCGCGCTTGTTACACATGTGTTAATAATGTTATATAACTTTAAGCAGTGTTAGACATGTAAATCTGTGTTTAATTTATGACTGTTAAAATACAAGTAATTTTCCTAGGAAAAAATATTCTACGTTTTATGAATTAAGCATTTTAGATGTTAATTTTTGTAATAACATTAGAAATTACAGCATAAGAATGATTACTTTTTAAATGACAATTAAACACAACAATTGTAAATTTTGGTACAACTATTTTCGTGACTGCATTTTCACTTATCACATTCCAATAAAATGAACTGCCAATATCTGTTTCAGTATTAAATTGACTTTTGACTTTGTTTTGTGATAAATACATACAAAATGTACTTCTAAAACATTAGAAAATATATTATTAATTACAATAAAGATCTCAGATCTATAATATGTGATAAATACACACAAAATGTACTTCTAAAACATTTAGAAACTTACCATACAAATCTCAAATCTAAAAAAAACAAAGCCACAAAAGAGAAGATACTTACGTGCAACTTTGAGTCTCGCGCTACATGACGCCTGTCCAGCGGGATTGTGGGCCTTCACGCTGTAGAGGGCAGCGTCCGTGGGCTTGACATTGGTCAAGGTCAGAGTGTGCACAGCCTCTACTGTCTCTATGGTGATGTCCTCCATGTCGTTCATTAACTCAACATTTCCACGCGACCTGAGGGGTGAAAGGTCATATAAATGGTTTGGTGAAAGGATTGGTGTTAGAAATAAAACCCTACTTTACAACACCTTTGTGAATTGACAGTTTATAGTATTTCCTGTTTTACGGAATTGTCATTTGATGAAGAATCCAATATTATGTCAAAAGTGATTTTCTGAATTAGCCTGTGAAAACCACACATACCAATCGGGACTGCACTTCATGCATATGCAAACACCACGCAACCCATATATTGCAATTTAAAATTAACAAATAAAATGTAATGAAACATTACTGAAAACACATAGGAAATTCTTAACAATTCAGACAGGAATTAAAGTTTCCCCATATTAACATATATATATATAGATATATATAGATAGATAAAACAAGCCAAAACAATCATTGAAGATATTAAACACCTATGCATAAAGTTGGCAAATTTGTATTTACTAGTATTTGAATATCAATACAATATTGACTTATAATCAAGCGTAACAGACACTTTAAACCTTTTTATTACTGAAAACGTTACTTTTTACCTAAACTTTATATAAACACTATAAAATGTTGACAGTACCAGGTGACATGTGGTTTGGGTTTGCCAATGACCTCTGCTTCAAAGGTCACCGTCTGTTTCTCAATGGTGTCAATGTTTTCAATTTTTCTGACAAATTTGGGAGTCTCTTTCTTTTCTGAAAATGGAAAAAAATCAACGTAAACTACATGGTTTTGTTTTCAATGAATGAGAGAATATGTACACTTCAAGGCTTCCTTCCAGTATAATTCTGAAGGACACTGCAAAAGTAAATGTAAAGTTCAGTATTTAGTTGTTTAAAACATTTTTATGTGAAAATACATATATATATATAAACAAGCCAAGAGAATTTAGCTTTTGCAAGCAAATTTTTCCCTAAGGAACTTTATGAGTATGGGCCCTGAGTATAATAAATGTTCACAAACAATCGTTATATCTATGCAACTGAGAGGCATTGGAAACAGGGATTAAAGCCCTAATTAAGCAACACAAACCTTCAACAGTGAGCGTTGCCATGGTTTCCACCTGTCCCGCCTTATTCGTTGCCACGGCCTTGACCTTTCCAGCATAGTCAACCTCCGTATTGTCGATACTGAGGCTGTGCGTGATGTCTCCGGCCACTCCCTTACGCTGGTCGGTGTGGAACTTGAGGCCAGTCTCTATCGGCTGGTCATTGATGAACCTGACATTGGAAAAATCATGCGCATAATTATTAAGATTTATTTTATGTTATTTCAGACTAGTTATACAAATTTGAAAGATGGAAACACTTAAACAGCTTTTTCTTATAGAAGGCTACAGAGAACTAACAAGTAGTAATCCGAAATGTATAGCTGCCATCTGCCTTTTCTCATTTTTTCGTAGTGAAATTGTTTTATTTGTAATCAATTTCATGCCCTTTGTTATTTTTCATATACATATACCAACTGTAATTAAAAACAAGACACTTCTCAATATCAACTTACAATATTGACCAATGAGAATGCTTGTAACGTTTGAGCCTTGAGTTTCATTGGTTCAATACTTAAGACTTAACCTAATAATAAACTTTAATCTTAAGAATGTTTGTTGTCATGGGGCCAGTAGCTCACCATTTGACGTCAGGTTTGGGGATGCCCTTGACCGCACACTCAAACTTCACCGGTCTGCCCTCACGGCATTCCCTGTCAGACAGCGGGCGCGTCCATTCGGGGGCTTCCATTTTACCTGGGAAACAAATGCTTGTATTGAAAATAAAGACTTGAATAAATATCAATATTGTCATAAATGATAACAATAAGACATGATAATTATAATTATCTGATGTCTTATTATGTTATTAATATTATTTTCATCCGTTTTATTATTTCAGTTATTTTTTTCTTCAGGTGGGTATATGATGAAATATACATTTTGAAATCCTACTTACAGTTATTTACAGTAACTCACAGTTAAGATATTTACAAAATATATAATCAAATATCAAACTTGAAAATTCTGGATAAACATCAAGGTGCATATAATTTAAAGTTCGACAACATATAAATTATTAAACTTGCAAATTCTGGCTAATGGCCAAGGATAAAGACCAATTCAAAGCAAAAGTTCACCTTCCACAGCAACGTTGGCGACGGTTTCTGCTGTGCCGGCGGAGTTTACAGCGACACACTTGTACTCTCCGTCCACATCCATGGTCATCTTGGTGATGGTCAGCGTGGCCGTGTCATCGTCGTATGACTGCTTTACGATGGGGGTCGAGATAATCTCCTTGCCATCCCTGTTAGGTAACAGTGAATGTATGAGCAACGTCATACGAAAATGGGTCTTATGCCATATGCGGCAATTGTAGCTCAAAGACCAGCCTAATTGCACAGTCTGGTCAGGAGCTACACTGTCCGCTATGAAGTCCAGCAAGGATTTGTGTTCTCATTAGCTGACATGGTAGCTCCAGATGTGCAGGCTGGTTTGGATGTAACCTGGCCGCATATGGCATAAGATCCATTTTCGTTGTTGCGGCTAATATGTAGTTCAAGAGCTTTACCAGGGCATTGTTTCCAACATTAAAACGCTGTAGATGTCCCATATTTATATGGTTATCATGTTGATGGGGCAAAATGGGTTCAGTAACTGTTGCTTTTTGTTAAAAAGATAACTTTTGTTATTAAATTGCGAAAACTTGTTCCTAAAAGATTGCTGTTAATTATGATGTATATTTCACTAATACGAGTTATTAGGTATTAAAATTATACAAGTGCATTAGTTTATTTTAAATTCATTGTAAGTGTCTTGTGTTTTACAAAAGTTTAAAACATCAGAAAATAAAAAAATCAGCAAACATTAATGAATAATCAGACCTAAATTTAACGATGAATCATTTTGATAAAATGTTTGTACGCTGCACAGGGCCTACAGTAAACGTCCAATGAGACTGAAAGTCCCCAAATCTCACATTTCACATATTTTAATTACATTTAAAGCTGATTGCATTTAAGGGTTGGGCTTAAAGAGACACTTTTAAGACCATTTTTCCTGAAACAAACCATTACTTATTTTCTTTGACATCTTGAGAATGTCCTCTGAGCCAGATTAACCCATTTATGCCTAGTGGACTCTCCCATCCTTCTAAATTGGATAAATTTATTTCCAAAATTAGGGATGTCTAGTATATTCATTTCTATATTTAGAATATTTCTTACAGAAATTCCTTTAAGCAAACAGCTCAGACCCTGATGAGACCCTGCATGATGCGGCGTCTCATCTTGGTCTACGCTGTTTGCCAAGGCCTTTTTTCTAGACGCTACGCATAAATGGGTTAAAACAGAGGCCACCCTGTAGAAAGGCCAATATTTAATACACAATTTAAGCTGCATTCTGGGAAAATAGGCTTTATGCATGTGCGTAAAGTGTAGTCCCAGATTAGCATGTGCAGTTTGCACAGGCTAATCAGAGATGACACTTTCCGCTTTTATGGAACTGTTTGTTTAAAGGAAGTCTCTTCTTAATGAAAATCCAGTCTAGACTGAAAGTGTCTTCTCGTGTAAGCCTGAGTGAAAGGCACAGGCTAATCTGGGATTACGCACATGCATTAAGCCCAGTTTTCCCAGACCAAGGTTCATTTGTATGACCCTACCTTAGCCATGTGACCTCAGGGCGTGGCAGGCCCGTTACCTTGCAGGTCAAGGTCATTGGTTTGTCTTCCATGGCAGTCTGAGAAACACACACAAATACTCATTAAGCCACTTATAATGTCTCTATAGTTTCACTATTGCAGGCTGTCAACTATATAAAACCTGTATGATGTAACTTTATGTTGTTGTTAAATCTATTCCATTGAACTCTTTCAGTGCTGGAACCGAATTTTGCAAACAGTTTGGATCCAAATGAGACGCCACAGAACATGGCGTCTCATCAGGATCCAAACTGTTTGCTGTTCTGATAGTAAGTATTCTTCGAAAAAAATCAAAGAAAATGCTAATTTTAGAATTTCAGCAGACAAAATTTTAGCAGACGACAAATTTCCCAGCATGCAAAGGGTTAACTAATTTAATACAAGAAACAACTAATAAAACCAAAATGGAAAAAATATATTTGGAATGCGTCTGATTTGTATTCCCATGTCTAAGAACATGTTACAAGTTTAACCCTTTGCATGCTGGGAAATTTGTCGTCTGCTAAAATGTTGTCTGCTGAATTTCTAAAATAAGCATTTTATTCGATTTTTTTTCAAAGAATACTATCAGAATAGCAAACAGTTTGGATCCTGCATGATGAGACGCCACGTTCTGTGGCGTCTCATCTGGATCCAAACTGTTTGCAAAGGCATTCAAAATTCAGTTCCAGCACTGAAAGAGTAAACTCCAGTTTTAATAGCTCTGTTTTATAACAACACTACTGCATGAGCCATGGATACAATGCTACTAAAAGTCTATGCTTGCTTAAGTAAATTTACTCAAAACCAAGGGCCGTAACTTGTACATACCAGTGGTTGAAGAGTTTCGGTAAATTCAGGTGGCATTGACAGTTCTTGTGATCGGAGAACGAGAGGGGATTCTTCCCTTACTTCCCTTACAGCTGCAATATAACACAGACATAAACATGTAAAATGGTAAATATTAATAATACAATTTCGTACATTAATTGTATTTTAAATTTTTATCTTTTCATTTTCGTTAACAATATCTGCAACTTTACAACACATAGCAAGACATGATGACTTCATTTTTGGCTATCATAGTGAGTTAGTTGATGGATTTGACACAAAAAGGATGAGAATTCATGGTTTACCAACAAAATGGATGATTTGCAACTGTTGAATCTGGCTTGGTTGAACATGTTTGACATTGGAAGAAATTTTTGCTTGAAACAATACTAGGGCCCGTATTCATCAACTTATTCTTAGACTTAATAAGAATAAAGAATCAACTTGAGAGTTTGAATATATTATACATGTAAAATGCCCTGGTACACTTCACTTTTAAGTATTAAAGTATGTTCTTAATTTTTAGACTTAAGTCTAAGAATCAGTTGGTGAAAATAAGCCCTGGGGTCAAAACAACTTAGTGTCTTAACAACTTATGTTAAATTATGATGATTTACTAGATGAGTTTCAACTGTAAGGCACATGACAATAAAAAATCAATGGCATACTAATAAGCACTAATTTTTTAAATGAAAACAATTATTTTTAAATTAAGTTTTTTAAATGATATTTTTTAGATTGGGAAAGTTTAATAAGTGTACATTACTTTTAAAATGAATTCAATACGTGCATGCACATTTCTCAACATAGGATCAAATGACTAAAGAAAATAATTATCTGATTAAGCGATCATGCAATTTAAGCAAATTAATGAATGTCTAGATGTTCTATATACCTAACAATGATGTTACTGGA